>JAASFZ010000180.1:0-27371 GCA_023334075.1 Globisporangium nunn | reverse complement strand
TCCCATCTCATCTCTTCTCTTCGCTGTTCTTCGCCTCGTTGTTCTCCGCTTCTCTCCTCTGCACTATGTATGCTGTGCGTGTGTCAAGCTGCCATCGCGCTGAGCTGCAGAGCAAGATGGCAGAACAGCACGCGTCGGCTGGTTGAGCGATCAACACCAAGCTCCGTCCAAGTTCGACCTGGCTCATCAGCGTCACGATAGCTCCGACTTCAGATTCGAGCTCGCCGATCGTCAACATGAGCTCCGAGGCGGTCGAGTGGAACGAGCCGCAGCGGGCGGCTCGCGACAGTCTTCTGGTGCTATCGACTCGAAGCTCCTGCGCGGTTGCAAGAGTCTCAGCCGCCTAGATCGCCACAAACCCTCATCCTTCGCGCACGTCGGGTACACTCCGAGCCACGAAAAGCTCCCGCCGCTGCATTCAGCTCAGCAGCAGCAGCCGCACGCGACGGTCGCGAACACTACGAAGCACATCAGCGCACTCGACCTCCGCCGATAAACAGACGCTTTCTATAGTGAAGAAACAAAGTGTTACGATGCTTGTCAAAGCAACCCACACAGCAAAAGCCGATAATGTATCGCCGACGCCAGCCTGCAGCTGCGCTGCCGCCGTCGCCGCGCGCGCCGCAGCTCGTGCGCCGCTTCCGCGCGACGCCGCCGCAGCCCGTGTGGTGTGTTGGCGTCTCGTCTCGCGCAGCTTATCACGGAGTTGCATCTCACAGCGCGCTGCTCTCGCAGGTTGCTAGCGGCCGGCGCCACATGCGCTGCGCTCTTCCTGGGCTCGCGTTACGTGGTGCGCGCCCAGGAGCGCGTGCGGCGCCAGCGCGCGGGTCTCCCGCTCGATGACGACGACGATGCGGACGGTGATGGCGTCTACGGCAGTAGTGATGAACGGCGCTCACCGGCGGCGCGCGCGACGCACATCCTTGGTGTGGACTTCGGATCCGCGAACCTGCGATTGGCGGCGGCGCCGTTGGCTGCTGCTGCTGCGGGAGGTGCGCGTGTGCGCGTGGTCGAGAGCGCTGACGGGCTGCGCGCGATCCCCGCGGCCGTGGGGGTGGACAACGGGAACGTGTCGGTTGGCGTGCTCGCTAAGGCGCTGCTGGGCCGCAAGCCCGGGTACACGGGCCTGGCGACGCGGCTGCTGCTGGAGCGGGAGGCGACGGCGGAGGCTCCGAGCGCAGTAAGTGCTTGGGTGTGGCTGTGTGGCTACGATGTTGTAGGACGACTGAGTAATAGTGAGCATTTGCGCGTGATAGGAAGAATGGGAGCGCTTTCTGGCCACGCTGCCGTACAAGACGAGCGGTTCGGAAGACGGCGAAGGCGTGATACTGGAGCTTGACGGCAAGACATACAGCGCCGAGGTGACCTAAGTCGCTGCTAGTGTGTGAGCGAGTGAGTTCTATTGTGTGAGGTCTCATACATGTACTTTATGGATCAGTGGGCAGCTGAGGTCATGCTGGACTACATGCACTCGATGGCGGCTCGCTCGCTCGGAGATGGCGGCGCGGGTCGTGACGACTTCCCCGCTGTCCTATCAGTGCCCGCGGGCTTGAGTGACGCGAAGCGTAGCGTGTTCGCGCGCGTGGCGGAGAGCGCCGGCTTCCAGGTCGTCGCGGCGGTGGACGAGCCGGTCGCGGCGCTCCACGCTGCTGAGCTCTCGGCACTCGAGGACGAGGACGAAGCGCCACTTCGGGTGCTATCGTCTGTTAGCGGCTCGACGATCGCGGTCTTCGACATGGGCGGGTACCGCTCGTCTGTGACGCTGCTGCAGCGACGCCGTGGAGGCTTCGAGATCGTAGGGTCTGTCGCGACGTCGAAGGTCTCGGGCAAAGCAGTCGACGACCTGCTCTTCCGCCACGTCGTGGGCAAGTTCCAGCAGGAGACGGGTATCGACTTGTCGATCGACCACATGGCGAGTTTCCGCGTGCTCGAGGCAGTCGAGACAGCCAAGATCGAGCTCTCGGCGCGTCGAAGCACGGACCTGAACCTGCCGTTCATCACCGCGGACCGCACTGGTGCGAAGCACCTGGTGCAGAAGCTCTCGGCGTACGACCTCGGACGAGCATGCGAGAGCCAAGTCGCGCACGCACGAGTTCTGTGCGACCAAGCGCTCGCGTCCGCGGGCCTCAACAAAGAGGATGTCGCCCTGCTGGTGCTAGTGGGCGGTGGTGTCCGCTCCAAGCCCGTGCAGGACGAGCTGGAGAAACACTTTGGGCGCGAGGCGTTCAGTGGCCGGAACTTCCGTCCAGAAGAAGCCGTCGTGGTCGGTGCTGCTGAGTTTGGACACCGCCTCGCAGCCCACTGAGCTAGTGGGCATGGAGGCGCGCAGACTCGCAGACAATAGAACCAGCTAACCAGCACATCCGACAAGCCAATGCATGACATCCACTTTATTGAGGTCACACCATGTGAATGAACAGCGCACGCTCGACCCTCTCTTCGACTTAGTTCACCTTCACCGCCTTCTTGGTCATCATGCAGTGCTCGACGCCCTCGTCGAGGTAGATCTCGTCGTTGATGCACGCGTAGCCGCAGCGCTCGTAGAACCCCTTCTTGTCGTACTGCGCCGACAGCGCGAAGCGATCGACCTCGTCCACGACCGCCTGCTCGACCGCGGTCATAAGCGCTACACCGTAGTTTTTGCCACGGCACTCGGCGAGCACGGCGACACGCCCGATCTTGGCCTTGCGCTCCGCCGGGTACATGAGCACGCGCGCGACGGCCACGTACTTGTCCTGCTCGACGTCCTTGCCGATGAAGTGGTAGGTCGAGTCCTTGGCGTCGTACTCGTCCACCTCGATGTCACCGTCGAAGCCCTGCTCTTCGATGAACACCTGCCAGCGGAGCGCCTTGGCGATGTCGAGCTCCTCGGGGGTGGTCACGCGCTTCACGATGAGGGTCATTGTGGGCGGTTGGTAGGTTGGTGTGGCTTGGAAGGCAGTGAGAGAGAATGCGTGTGGGAGGGAGAGATGGCTGGTCCAAGAGGATTGCGAAGTGATCGCGCAGCACTTCCTTGAATCTGATGGAGTAGACGGACGCTATGTCAACGCACCACATTAAGTCGCACTGTAAGTCTACACAGGTTGCATTAAGTCGATCGTTTCTGTTATCTTAAGCGCGTGAGTGTTGACTTGAGTGATTTAACAGCAAAAGTCGACAATCTGCTCGTCCTGACACTCTGATGTGATGAGTGTGGAGTGATGTGAACAAGAAACGAGTTCTGTTGAGCGTACCTGTGCCTGTGTGTATGCGCATGTGCGTACAGCGACTTGTGTGCACCATCAAAATGTCAAAATGAATGAACGAGGGTTGTTTGACAGCACCTCCATTCGTCAAGATACAACGCAGCACTGCTTTAGGTCGCTGGAATCCCAAGCATTACCCTCCGCGGCGACACCTACGTGAGGTTTGTTACTCGCTTTGTCATCATCATCTGGTCGAGTCCCACGCCGGGCTCCACGAAGATCTTGTCGTCGACGCTGCTGTAGCCGCAGCGCTCGTAGAAGGCCCGCTTGCTGACTAGCGCGCCAAGCGAGAATTGGTCCACTTGGTCAGCGACACTTCGTTCCGCCGCGGCGAGCAGTACAGCGCCATAGTTCTTTCCGCGGCACTCAGATAGCACGGCGATCCGTCCGACCGTGGCGGTGCGGGAGATCGGGTCGATCACGATCCGCGCGACCGCCACAAACTTATCCTGCTCGATGTCCTTGCCGATGAAGTGCGCGGTCGTGCTCTCGTTGTCGTGCTCGTCGCGATCGACGTCGCGGTCGAAGCCGAGCTCCTCGATGAACACGCGGTGCCGCAGCGCGAACGCGATCTTGAGCTCTTCCGGAGTCGTCGCGCGCGTGACAAGGAGAGTCATCTTGAGATAGAAAGCGGAGCGGAGGCGATCTGTTTCTCGTCGGCCTTAGGCAAGCCTAGACTTAGGTGAGCAGCGAGCAGTTGCTGGCAAGCTAGCGACTGGCACCGAGCGGGCGACTAAGTGAATCGCTTCTCGAGCAGCTCAGGTTCTCGGCTGACCGCATTTGTTGTACGTGGCAGTGTCTTTCGTGTTTGCGACCAAACACAGCGCTTGGGTGCCATCCCCTTCCCTCACTTCCGAGGGTGAGAGAGATGCTCCTCTTCGCGCGCTCTCTGCTTTTCTGCTTCTGTTTGACTTCCAGAGTACCAGAGGTAGGATTCCTGCCAGATCTGGCACAGGATGCGTCGACCGCTTCCACGTGTTGCGGCGTGGAGACTCGCAACTCTCGACTCGAGAGAGCCCTCTAGGACGTTTGGGGCGATTATCGCAGGACTTGGCATATAACGTGCAAATAGTATCGCTTTCTGTTACCTGCACGTCGCTGCTGGCGGATGGACGACCATGTGGACCACTTTATCGAACAATTGAGGCTGTTGTTTCCAAGAGCCAAAAGCGATCCAATCCGTCCTTCGTTTTTCGGGTGGTTTCGTCCGAACTCGGCTGGAGCATGCGACGCAGGCGTGAAGTGAATGCGACCGCGCGCGAGATGGGTATGCGCTTGAGCTACAAGTCGCCGCCGCGCGATCGGTCGCAGAAGGCGCCTCCACGCCCATTCGGTCGCCGCCGCGGCCGACAACGCCACACCGCGCACGCTCGCGCTGGCAGGAAGGAAGCGCGTCATGAGCTGGCTGCAGACCTACGAGCTCTCGGTGCCGCACTACGAGATCCGCGGCGGCAAACACGTGTTCGCGCTCCAGCTGCAGCGCTTGCGGGGCGCCTCCAGCAGTAGCTCGACGCTCAGCAGCGTCAGCAGCAGCAGCAGCAGCAATCGCAGCAGCGCAAACAGCGCGGATGAGTGGAGCGACAGCGCCAACAACGGCAGCACCCACGCGTCGCCTTCGGCGCCGACGGCGACGGCAACCTACGTGACCGCGTTCCAGTCCTACTCGCAGTTCCGCGCGCTCTGGAAGGACCTATTGCGCGCCACTAAATCGCCGATCGTGTCTGCCTCGCGTCGCCAGTCGCGCCCGCGCCTCTGGAGCTCGAACCAAGTGGAGGCGCTCATGCCTGCCAGCTCCGAGGCGACGGCTGACGCGCAGTCTTCGCCCAAGACGATGCCGAGTGCGCTGGCCAGCGGGGCATGCGCGTGCAGCAACGCCTGTTGCCCGTTCGCGCGCCTCCACTGGCTGCTCAAGTGTTACCCGTTCCCGCCGCGGATGGTGCTCAAGCGCAGCTCTCAGGCGCTGCTCGAGGCGCGGCGCCACGCACTCGAGCAGTTTGTCGTGACGGTGCGCGAGTTCTTCTCGGGCTTTCCACGCAGCTTTCTTCATTCGGTCGACTCGACCGAGCGCTGCCGGGTGCTCGACATCTTCTCGTCCTTCATCGGCTTCAGCGAGGAGCTTCGCGCCATGGCGATCTCGCGTTCACCGCTGCTCGTCGCTGCCTGGAAGGCCGACATGCTCCTGAACCGCGAGAACCTGCAGACGGCGGAGGGTGCAGCGCCCGCTGCCGGCTACTTCTCCGAAGCGCTGGGCAGCGAGTTCCTAGATAACAGTGACAACAACAACAACAATGTCGACTACTACGACGAAGTGGACGAGAGCGACGACGATGACCTTGCCTTCGATCAAGCATCGGCAGAGTTCAGGACGCCGACAGTGTACGTTCCGAGCCTACAGCCGCTGCCGGAGGACGCTGCGACTGCGCAAGAAGACGCCGCGAGCTTTGGTCCGATGATAACGCCCAGTAGCAGCACCTGCATCAGCTCCAGCACCACCGGCGAACAGTACGCGAGCAACGAAGACGACGGCGCGGACGACGAGGACGAGAGCAGCAAGGCAGCTGCGACAGACACTTACCGGCGCGGAAGCTCCGTGTATATTGATGGGAGCCATATCCCTCGGCGCAGGCAGCCGTCGTTGCCGAAGCTTCAGATTCGGAGCGCGAAGGTCAAAACGATGAGCTCCTTCCTCGTGGACTTCCGCGACCATTTGCTCGCGCAGTTCGGCGACATCGTCGATGAAGGCGGCGCCACACCGATATCCGAACTTGCCGACGCGCGCCAGTGGGAGCTCGCGCTGTACCTTGCGAGCCACATCGGCCAGCTGTACGCGGTGCAGGCAATCTTGGCACGAGGCACGGATGCGAACGCGGGCGTGGGTGACGGCTCCACACCGCTGCACGTCGCATGCCGCTCGGGCCACAACGAGGTTGTGAGTGCCCTCGTCGCGTGCGCCGCAGACGTGAACGCAACGGATAAACTGGGCATGACGCCGCTGCTGCTGGCGATCAACCACGGCGACATCGATCTCGTGCGTCTGCTGTTGGACAGCGGCGCGGACGTGAATTTGAACAACGCTCGGAAGGTGTCGGCCACGCACGTGGCAGTCGCATGCCAGTCGCTCGCGATTCTACGGCTCCTTCTCGAGTATGATGCGTTCGTGAACACCGCGAACGCGATCAACGGCAAGACGCCGCTCCACATCGCGGCCGAGACGGGCAACTACCTCATCTGCGAGCTACTGCTCAATAGTGGCGCGAACGTCCACCAGCGCACCGACAGCGGCTGCGACGCCTACGGACTCGCGATGGCGCACGGCCACGTGAACGTCGCCGAGCTCTGCCGAGCATTCCACACGCACTCGCAGCGTCTTATTGCGAACCGCGACCAGTTTACGCAGCTCCAGCAGCAGCCGCAGCAGATTATCGAGATCACGCCGCTGAGGCGGTCGATCCTGCAGATGACGATGGTGTCGAGCGCGACTGCAGGCTGCAGCGACCACCAGACGGTCAAGATCGTCGCGCATGACGGAAGCTCGTACGCTGTTCTTTAGTTATACAAGGAAGAAAGTAGAGCTGACAGGTTGCGAGGTGAGGCGAGCGTGGTGAGGAGGAACGCGAGGAGGATCACTCATTGTCGATGTCGATCAATGCGGTCAAAGGAATAAAGTAGTAACATAGAAGCTCTGCTTCACATACATGATCCTAAGAATGTATCGGAAAGTAGAGCGGGGGGAGCTACTCACCAACACCACAAAACATCGACGATGTGAGTCAGTTCCCCACCGCGAATGGGCGGATGGCACCTACCACTGCACAAGAATCGTGGCTGAGTAGCGTGGTGGGACTTCAGGACGACAACACGTGTGAGCACAACGTGCACTGCACCTAGAGCTTGGGAGTTTGGATCAGTTCGATAGAAGGCGTTTGGTGCCACAACTCAATGCTATCAGGAGTTCAAATCCAAACGACGAGTTTGGAAGAGTTGTCGTGGCATGAGTGGGTGCTGCACGAACAAGATAGTCAGCTTCATGTTGTGAGGTCATTGGAGCACACGCGGGCATATTTGCGCATTCATTCCTAATTGCTTTCCTATCCTGCAGCTTCCAGATGAGTGGATTGATTGGATGCAGCACGGTGCTGCTGCATCGAATCAGGCTGTCAGGACGAGGAGATTGTCGATTTTTGCTGTTAAATCACTCAAGTCGACACTCACGCGCTTAAGATAACAGAAACGATCGACTTACTGCAACCTGTGTAGACTTACAGTGCGACTTAGTGTGCCACATAGACCTAGCGTGCTGCTTTCCTGACACCAGCCCATCCGATCGATCACTTCGCAATTCGCCAACTCCAGGGCACAGCTCCACAAGGCTCCCAACCACATTTCCTCCCTTCCATCTACCGTTTGCAATGACCCTCGTCGTGAAGCGCGTGACCACCCCCGAGGAGCTCGACATCGCCAAGGCGCTCCGCTGGCAGGTGTTCATCGAAGAGATTGGTTTCGATGGCAACCTCGAGGTGGACGAGTACGACGCCAAGGACTCGACCTACCACTTCATCGGCAAGGACGTCGAGCAGGACAAGTACGTGGCCGTCGCGCGCGTGCTCATGGACAAAGCAGAACGGACGGCCAAGATCGGGCGTGTCGCCGTGCTCGCCGAGTGCCGTGGCAAAAACTACGGTGTAGCGCTTATGACCGCGGTCGAGCAGGCGGTCGTGGACGAGGTCGATCTCTTCGCGCTGTCGGCGCAGTATCACAAGAAGGGGTTCTACGAGCGCTGCGGCTACGCGTGCATCAACGACGAGATCTACCAGGACCGGAACGTCGACCACTGCATGATGTCGAAGCCGGTAGTCAAAGCCAGTTAAGCCGGCCGTGCCTGCATATAAAATTCGTGATAACCGCAATGGTTCACTCTCTTCGCTTTTGAAGTCTTCGTGAAGTTCGCTCACTTGCTGTGCTCGTCTGACTCGCACGCATCACGCGCTCGCTGGTCGACAGCGGAGGCTTTCTTGGGTTGAGCAGGACTGGAGACCTTCGCGGTCTCCGTTGATGCATGCTACTCGGTGCGTGGCGGAGGCGACACTGACGCGTTTGCGTTGTTGGGCGTACTTCTGAGCGGACACTGTCGAAGGTGGAGGCAGCTTATTACAGGAGAATAGTCGCTCAATTGCTCGGTTGTGGTCGTTGGACATGCTCTACACACAATTCGAATCTATCCTGTGGCGTCTGCGGTCTTCGCACCACCACGCACGAACGCTGTGAGCGCTTGCGAGCAAGTTGAACGAGCGGGCTGGAGGTGACTTAATCTACTCCAGCCGAACTTGCTTTGTTACTTTTTGTGCTCTCACCTGCTACTTCATGCTGATGCTACTTTCCAACTTGAAAGGCCACATTTACTATACCAGCTACTTTACTGCCTGCTCGTAGTGTTACTTTGTGTTGCTGCTACTTTTGCGATCCAAACTCGATCGATTCCAGCAAAGCGAAGAGAACACCCCCATTCTTACTGCTAAGTGACGATGGCGGCGATGGCGGTGATGGGGGCAGCCCCCAAGAGCGACGTGAAGCTGCCGGAGGAGGTGGTGACGCACCCGCTGGTGCTGCTGAGCATCGTGGACCATTACAACCGCGTGGCACGCGACACGAGCAAGCGCGTCGTGGGCGTGCTGCTCGGCTCCACGTTCCAGGGCAAGTGCGACGTCACCAATTCCTTCGCCGTGCCTTTCGACGAGGACCTGCGCAACCCGGGGATCTGGTACCTCGACCACGACTTCCTCGAGAGCATGTACCACATGTTCAAGAAGATCAACGGTGCGTGCGTGCGTTGCGTTCGCGCGCTCGTACGTTAACGGGAGGCATAGAGGGCGATCGGCTAACTCACGAGGTCCCCCTCCTCCCCCCTTCCCCAGCCAAGGAGCGCATCGTGGGCTTCTACAGCACCGGCCCGCGCATCCGCAAGCCGGACTTGGAGATCGACGAGCTCTTCCGCCGCTACTGCCCGAACCCGGTGCTCGTGATCTGCGACGTGCGTCCGGACGTCGAGGGGCTCCCGACCACGGCGTACGGCTCGGTCGAGGAGGTCGAGGAGGTACGGCGACCCTCCGCGCAATGTGTGCGCAGGATCGAGCGGGAAAGTGGGTGCTGACTGTCACTCTTGCTTTCCCTTTCTGCAGGACGGCAAGGCCATCAAGCGCACGTTCAAGCACATCAAGTCGACGGTCGGCGCGTACGAGGCCGAGGAGGTGGGCGTGGAGCACCTACTGCGCGACATCAACGACCCGTCCGTGAGCTCGCTCGCGGGGCAAGTCCAGCACAAGATGACGGCGCTCGCGGGGCTTAAGGAGCGTCTCGAGGAGATGAAGACGTACCTGGAGAACGTGGTCGCTGGCAAGCTGCCGCCCAACCACCAGATCATCTACAACATGCAGACGATCTTCAACCTCCTGCCGAACCTCAACGTCGACGCGCTCGTGCGCTCGATGTTCGTCAAGACCAACGACATGCACTTCGTGCGTTCCTTCTTTCGTGCGTCTCCTGTGGCCGTCAAAGTGAACGATGCACACTAACACCTGTCGTTCTCTCTCTCTCTCTCTCTCTCTCTCTCTCTCTCCACACACTAGGTGATCTATTTATCATCGCTGATTCGCTGCACGATCGCGCTGCACAACCTCGTGAACAACAAGATCAAGTACAAGGAGCAGGAGGAGCTCGGCTTCGCGGACAAGAAGGAAGCGCCGGCGGCGACAGCACCCCCACCGGCGGCGGGCGACAAGGACAAGAAGGACAAGAAGGACAGCAAAGCGCCCTAGCGCGCTCGCTCGCTTCTGCCGACGCTCGTACGGAGGTCGCATGGAGGGAGGGTGGCCGACGCATGAAGGTGCTCACCTTCCCGTCGTTCGTAAGAAGTCTCGCACCCTCAGCCAATCAACAGATTGAAGAACGCAGCGCTTACCACCCCACAGGCGCCACCCTACTTGTCTACACGAGCTTCTTCTTCTTCTTCTTCTTCCCCTGCTGATGATGCCGCCGTGTGGTTGCGTCGGATGCGCAGAGGGTGCGCCTCGGTGTTGAAAACGAACTCGTCGAGCGGGAGGACGTCGTCGGACGCCTGGAGCAGGTAGTGGTACTTGAGCGTTTCGGCAAGGAAGAAGCTCTCCATCTTGTTGTCTTTGGACGCGGGCACGCGGCGCACATCCCGGACGGCGCCGTAGCCGAACTTGAGCTTCGCGTGCGTCTCAATCGCCTGAAAGATCTGCCAGCCGTACTCGCGGTACCGTGCGTCCTTGGTGACGCGGTAGAGGTAGAAGAGGCTCTCGACGGCCTCCGGTCGGAGCTTGTACTTGGCGTCGCGCACGGCCATGTGCGGGAAGGACACGAGGTCGGGCGAGAGTCCCGTGGGCTGCTGCCGATACATCTCGTAGCACGTGCGCATGAGCTTTTTCGCGATACTCAGGTGCCGCGCGTTCTTGGCAGCGTCCTGCGTCTCGTACAACGTCCCGAGCGCGAGCATGCCCGGCACGAAGCAGAGCAGATGGTCCATACGCTCCATGCCCGACATGGACGGCAGGTGCAGCTCCTGCAGGTAGTAGAGATCGTCCTCGGTCGAGTACCGGAGCAAGTGCCGCTCGAGGCCTGCGACCGCGTCGTCATAGAGGCGGCGCAAGTACGCGTCCTCCGCGCGCTGCCCGCTGTAGATGTGCACCTTGAGGAGGTACTCATAGAACGAGTCGCCGAGTGCGCCGAATGTGATGCTCGAGCGGTCGTGGAACTTGCCGTTCGACGCGTCAAAGTGCACGGGGAAGAGCCCCGAGCCGTTGTACGAGCCCTCGCGCTTGAGGATCGCGTAGAACGCGTCGCCCTGCAGGTCAGGAGGAAGAGAGAGGACACCATATCGTTACTTAAGGAGAGAGAGTCCCGACGCGCTCTCGTCTCGCTCGGCTCTCGCGTACCATCCTGGCGTACTTGGGGTCACCCGTGATGTCGGAGAGGAACCGCATCTCCAGTTGCAGCGTGCCGACGTCCGCGATGTGCGCTCTACCACCAGACAGCACATTCACTTAGCCCACACTCTAACACGTGCTTCACTCGCATCGTCGTAAGCAACACACACATTCACACACACCGAAAGCCCGCCCAGGACGCGAACGTGCGCTCCTTCGTGTGCGGGTTGAAGAGCGTGTAGAAGACGCCCTCGTCCTCGTTAAACGCAGGCAGCAGCAGGTCCATGAGCTCCTGCGCCTTGCGCTTAAAGACGGCGTCGCCCGAGAGCGAGAAGGCGCTGAGCAACCCGCCCACCTCGCGGATGATGGTCTCGAACACCGAGATCTTGTCACCGTCCATGCCAAGATGGTCGAAGCGCAGCGAGTGGGCCACGTACTCGCGTGCGCGCGCGAACTCGTCCTGGAGTCCCATGACCCAGAGCGTGTCCATGCCGTCGACGAGCGAGACGGCGATGCCGCCCCACACATCCTCTTTGCGGAGTCCATACTTCGGGTCCACCTCGTCGGCGCCGAACGCGCGCTGCTCGTAGTTCTTCCACGCAAAGCGCATGGCGTCCACAACCGCCGCGCGCCGCGCCGCCTGCTCCGCTGGAGAAGCGGCCACCATCGGCAGCTCCGTCGGGCGCGGCGTGCGCTTCTGAGACTTCGACAGCTCTCCGAAGTCGAAGACGTTCGGATCGCGTGCTTGGTGGCGCAGCCGCTGGCCGTGCTCTTGTGGGTTCTCGCGCATGTGCGGCATCTGCACCAGCATCGCCGACGCCCCCAAGTTGGTTGAGAGGATCGTGTACTGCGTCCAGATAAAGAGCCCGAGCATACAGACGACCAGTGTGAGCACCACTGACCGCCAGCGCCAGCGCGGACCCGCGCGCCATAAGCCGTTGCCGCCGCTGGGGCTTCTCGGGGCCGTCGCGAGCGCCGGGAGCATTGGGTGCTTTGCTAGCTGGCTGATTGACAAATGACAACGCCGAGAGCAGGTGAAGTCGGTAGTGAATAAACGGAGGGTTCAAGCTGACTCACAACATCGGATACTAAGCTGAACAGAAGGGACGACTGGCGAAATGAGGACGAACCTCGGGCGAACTCGACCTCGTGCGTGGAGGTGAGTGCCAGTACTGCCGCTCATGCTGGATGATCGTAGGATGCGAAGACTGGAAGAACAGGGGCTAGTGGAGGCGGATCGGATCGCTAACTGATAAATACGGTGGTGATATTGTATGCTTCTAGCGGCAGATGCGGATCTCTTCCCTTCGAGATCCGCGCCGGTGCCGAGTACGACGCTGTGCGTCGTGTATGTGCTCTCTCTTTCTCTATGAGCGCTAAATAGGATGGCAGTTCACGCGCACTGACGCGCGGTGAGTCGCTGCGAGTGGATGCGCACCATCTCGCTCGGTTTGCTGCCCTGGCGCGCGCGAGTGAGCTGCTTCGAGTCATCCGAAGGTGCGCTCCCAGCGGACAGCACAGTCGAGCACCGATGGCGCATGTCTTCAGGCAGAAACCGCTGCAGCAGCTCGCAGATCGGCGCGTGACCGTTCGCTGTCGCGATCATCATCGCATCGCTGTCGTTCTTCGTGCGCCGCGCGACATCGGCGTGGTGCTGCAGCAGGAACTCGGAGATCTCGAGAGATCCGAGCTTCGCCGCAAAGTGGAGCGGTGTGATGCCGCTCGCAGTCACAGCGTTCACGTCCGCGCCGCTCTCGACGAGCAGCTGCACAATCTCGACATTCTGGGATACGATCGCAGCGTGCAGCGGGTACGTTCCGCGCGCGCTACACTTGCTGATACTGGCGCCGGAGCTCAACAGCCGCTTCGCGACGTCCACGCACCCATTGCGGCACGCAGCGATGAGCGGCGTCACGCCCGCGTCGTTTGCGCGGTTCACATTCGCGCCATCGTCCAGCAGCAAATCGACGATGTCGGTGTGTCCCATGCGCGCTGCGATGTGCAGGCACGTCGAGCCATCGGCCATGCTTGCGTCCGCGTCCGCGTAGTTGAACAGGATGAGCTGCACCGCGTACGTGTGTCCAATGCGGCACGCGATGTAGAGGCAGATCTCCCACTTGCGCGTGGTCGTGAGTGCTGGATCCGCGAGCTCGACAATGTCGTGCGCGTACTGGCTCAGCACGTGCTCACAAAACTCCTCCATGAACGTGTGCATGGTTTCCACCTTCACCGCCTTGACCTGGAGATCTGGAAGCAGCACCGCCGACGTCGCTGGCGCTGGCTCTGCCTTCGCTTTCGCGAGCGTCGTTCGGTCTACGCTCAGCACGTTGTCCTCATCGGCGTCGTTTAGCATCATCTGGTCCGCACACTGCTGGCGCCAGCCCTGCAGCACCAAGGGCTGGCGCAGCGCGCCGGTCATCGAGAGCGAAAAGTGCACCTCCGCTTGGAGGAAGCTGGCGAACGCGCGCAGCGCTAAGCACGCTGGCCGCTGGAGTTTCTCGCGAAGCAACGCGTCCGAGAACGTGCCGAAGTATCCATGCACCTCGCGGATGAAGCGCTCGAGCGCAATGCGACGTGCATTTAGCGCGCTCTCCTTGCGTCCGGAGAGCGTGAGCTGCGAGCTGCGCATGCGGCGCGACGGGAACGGGAACACGCGCATCATCTGCTGAAGGTCGTGGAAGCGGCACTTGTGACCGTCACACCTGCAGTAGCTGTTGTTCCCGCTCGTGAGCTCATGCACCATCGCCAAACGCGTGCGCAAGCGCTGCAGCACGCTGTCCTCTTCGGTATGCTCATGCTGGACTGATGCGTCGGACTTCGTGTATCCTGCGAGCGTCTTCCAGAGCTCGCGGAATTGTGAGTAGGAGCGGTAGGTGGTGAAGTGGCGGTCGCCGTTGCTCGACTGGAAGGAACTGCGTAGCAGCGAGCTGCGCGCTGGCACGCCGGGGGAGTTCGCGGTCACGCGCTTGGTGAGTTCGATCGCGAAGAACATCTTGCCGCCCGTGTTGTGGAATGACGGTACGCGCAGCGAGTGCTCGGTTACCCAGCAGCTCATGGTAAGTGGTCTCTCGAGGTCTGACGGTCGCGAGGTTTGCTGGAGTGTGGGCACGTTGCCGAGTGGATCAATAAGTGCGACAGCGGGACTCGATGCGGACTGACGGCGTCGGCGATCTTGTGCACGTGTCCGAAACAAGAATACAGCGGCAGCTGGGAGCTATAAATCGCCGCCGGTGTGTACGGCTTCGTGCTGCGTCAAATTGCTGAGTGCGGTGACGTTGCGTGTTGCTAGCGCCGCCTTCCGCCTCCTTACCGGAGACGGACCGACCCGAGAGAGCTGGGAGGAGGAGGAGGAGGAGGAGGATGAGGAGGAGGGCGTTAGCTAAGCGGGGCCGAGTGTGTCACCGGATCATCATCACGCATCCAAGGCCGGTTCGGTTCTGACTGGAATTTGTCACCGTACATTTTTTTGGTGAAAAAGAAGCAGTCAAAAATATGCATGCGCACAGATATGCATGACGACAGCTCTTTCTGCTCTGTGATTAGTCAATTGACTTATTTCGTCCGATAAAAACCCAGCAAATATATGCATTAAAACAGGTATCTTTGCCCGAGACTCGATCCGAAAGATGTGCAAAATGAGACCATTGTGAATTTGTCGTTTGGTGGGAGTGTCAAGGCAACGAGAGCAAACAAACGAGCGAGGTATCGATCCAGATAAGAACAGCTCGAAGATGGTAGTCTAAACGAGCTCTTGCTCGTTTGCTTGACCTCCTTGCTTGACACACTTGCACGGCGACAACAGCCTTCTCGGCACCACCGATCATTCTTTCCCCAGTAACGGGTTGCTTTCGCTGGTCATCACCAGCATCGATCCACAAATTCTGGCACACGAGCTCTCCGCTGCGCTACTACATGCTTCACGAGCGCTAGCCCATCGACTGGATCCTCGTAAAGACCAACAATATTTAGCGAGTCCGTGGCTGTGTACACGCATGACAGGAGCTGCTGTGCGCACTGCCTCCTGTGTCTCTCCTCACATTGTTGATTCCGTTTCATTTGAGCCGAGCGAGTGGCTCGCAGGTGCCGCGCTTAAAGCACAACACTGATGACATCCACCAGCAGCTGCGATTACAAACTCGCTAGTATCCCAAGACCGTTGGACGTGAAGAGATCTAAAGAGCCAAGTAGAGGCGCCGCGCGCCTGGATCGCGAGCCGACTCTGCTTCAGTTCTCAGTTCCCGATCCTCAGACTTCAGCCAACTGAGTGGTGTGCATGCTGGACAGACAGAGCTCCGAGCGGCTCAGCGACAAGGTCAGTGCGCTGCACGTTGCTAAGTTCCTGGACTTGGAACTGCGCCTGGAAGAGCTCGAGCGGACGGAACTCCTTCTCCACGATCTCTTGCTGGTGCTCTGTCCACGGGTGATTGCAGTTGCAGATCCAAGGGCTACAGCGCCACGAGATCAGGTACACCCATCGAACCGATTCACTTCAGACGATCAATCCTGTTGGCTCCATGCAAATGCGAGTGAACGAACACACATGACGCTAAGCGCACCTGTCGAACGCGGAGCAGCCGCACTTGGGCTTTGTGCAGCGAAATGGCTTGCCGCTCGGGTCGTGGTCAGTGTGCTTGTGCTTACATCGGCATCGCAGGATCCACGCTCCTTCGGCCACGACGTAGAAGAATGCTTTGCACGCGCACTTGCTCGAGGTGCATGCGAATGCGCGGAAAGCAGCTTTGTTCTTGACGCGCGGGTCACTCGCGGACCCCGGGTGTTCCTTGTATCGATGGCCGCTGCGTGTAGTTGCAACCAAAAGAGCGGGTTACTTCTTTGCAGGAGCATCAAGATCGTCAAGGTCGACGATGACAGAAAGCAACGAGAGATCTCCAAGCCTGTGTGCCACTCACCAGAGACACCTGCTCTCCTCGCGGACTGGGATGCACTCACGTTTGCATGCCTTGCACGACCACTTTACCAGGAGTTTCCTCAGTGGTGGTCTGGACTGGTCAGCGATGTGTGATGCAACAAGGATCGGTGCTGCAGTCTCTAATGAAGATGGTGCAGGTCGAGACGCCTTCGTAAGCATCCCAACACTTGTTGGGATGCATAGGCTCGCGGTCGAACCGTCTGCTGGTTTGTCCTCCGCGACGAATTCGACAGGCATGGTGCACGCTTCGGTGATCTTGCGTCGATCGGCGCTCGTCTGACGGCTGAAGACGATGGTCGTGGATACGCGCTGTTTAAGCTGCGCGATCATCTCCTCCTGGCTGCCATTATTGCGACTGGCAAGAACACTTCCTTCTGCTGAGCAGCAGCCGCTGCTGAACCTGAGCTTCGGTGCGGTCAGTGGTGATCGTTCTGCCGCACTTACTTCCAGCATCGCCTCGGGGCCGCTGTTACTAGCATCATTGAGACGCGTCTGGAGCTCAGTTGCAGCTTCGTCGGACGGACGCATTGGTTTGTGATGGTGACGACGATTGGATGCGCCGTGGCAGCGCCGCATTTTGCTCTTAAGGAGCCGGAGCGCGTGGTTCCGCATCACCACGATCTGCTCTTCATCGACCTTCTCCTGCTCCTCCATTGAGCCGAAAGGTTGCCTGAGTTTGAGCCCACTTCTTCTATCACACGACTAGTGTTTGAAATTGGGGCACAGACTCAACACGCCTGATGGACACAGTTGCAGAAAACCTTGCAAGGATGCTGGCGTCCACAGCTGGATTGTGCTTGTTTGGACTCGTCGTCGCCGCCGCCGATGCGCTCGACTGCAATCCTGGAGCGTACTTCGACGGCATTAAGTGCTCGCTCTGTCCTGGAGGTACCTACGGCGATCGATCCGGTCTGACGTCTCCGCTGTGCTCTGGACTGTGTGCTGGCGGCTTCTTCTGCCCCGAGGGCTCGACTTCAGCGCGCGAAAACGCCTGCGGTCGCTCCATCTACTACTGTCCACCCGGCTCGGCAGCTCGAGTGCCCGTCACAGAAGGGTACTATACGATGTTGTCATCAAAAGATCCGAGTCACAGCACAGTGCTCTCGAGCACCAGCATGACGAGGAGAAACATAGCTTCGGTGCAGACCAAGTGCGAGCCTGGTTACTACTGCGAGGCCGGAATCCGGTATCCGTGTCCTGAGGGTTTGTTCGGCGAGGTGTACGGTCTTCAAAGTGCCGCGTGCACACGATTCTGTCCCCTTGGGTTCTACTGTCCGCTGGCGACGCCACACCCGATCCCGTGCCCACCTGGAACATTCGGACAGGAGCTGGGGCTCAAGACCGCCGCCTGCAGCGGACATTGTCCTCCCGGCTACTACTGGTGCGTCAGCTCGCGATCGACGCCTCGATCTGGACGCAACTCATCTCTCACTCTCGCTCCTGTTTGCGCAGCGAGAGCGGTACTGTGACCCCGCAGCCCTGCCCAGCAGGAACTCTCGGGTATGCGCGCGGACTCACGACAGCTGCATGCTCACCGAAGTGCACCCAAGTCGGCACCAACGCACCGTTCTCGATTGTGTGTGAGCCTTCCCCATGCCCTACTGGCTACTTCTGTCCGCTCGCTTCAGCTCAGCCCGTCCAATGTGGCTCTGTCGACTCGTTTTGCCCCACCGGATCCTCAGCGCCAACGACCGTCACCAGTGGTTTCTACACAACTTGGACGCCGATCACGCTGAGAGCAGGAGACATCTCGAGTGCCTACGTTGATGGTAATATCCTCGCCGCAGCAAACCAGACATTGCGATCCGCGCAGCGCATCTGCGAGAAAGGAGCGTACTGTGTCGGCGGTGTGAAGAAGCTCTGTCCTGCCGGAGTCTACGGCTCCACTCTCGGACTAGCGACACCAGCGTGCACCGCGCCATGTCCTGCCGGGAACTTCTGGTCAGTGAGTAGTTAGCTTCGCTAGCTTTTGGCGCCTTGATACTCATTCGATTGTGTATTCTGTAAACGCTGACAGCCCTGTCGGGACCTCCGATCCGACAGCACATCCGTGCAAGTCCGAGTTCATTTACTGTCGACAGAACTCGACACAGCCTACACCAGTATCCGAAGGATACTACACGACAATTTCTGCTACGACAAACCTACGGGTCGACCAAGTAGTATGTCCGAAGGGCAGCTACTGCGTCGGTGGGATCGCGAAGCTATGCCCCCTCAACACTTTCGGCAGCACGACGGGCTTGTCAACAATCTCCTGCTCCGGGAAGTGCCAAGACGGCTACATTTGCGACCCTGGATCCACTTCAGCAACTCCAGTGGTGTGTCCAGTAGGCAGCTACTGCATCAACAGCGTCAAGCGCTTGTGCCCTGCCGGCACGTACGGCAGCACTACGGGATTGTCGACACCAGCGTGCAGCGGGAAGTGCCTCAGCACATTCGCGATCTGCACCCCAGGATCCACTTCCGCGACCCAGACGTTGTGTCCGAAAGGATCGTATTCGCAACGCGGGATTCGGTGTCAGAAGTGTCCGCCGTGGTTCCAATTCACAAGGAACGCGTGCCTTAGCCACGAGCAGCATCCGTGCGGAATCGACAACAGCTCCTGTCTGCTCACTTAGTAGTCATCTCTGGTCGTTAGTTGTTCGAGGCTAATACGACCAGGATGGTTGCAAGCTGCAGGACACGCGCCTCACCTGCACCGGAACTAGATAGGTATATTGTTCGAAGATGTAGCATAGCTTCACTAGAAGCTCTTGTAGGTGCTGACCTGCGGCGTGATGCGCCACGTTGTGTGCTGTGATCACCCCAGACGAACACAGATGAATAACTTCGACTCTTGTCACCCAAAGTACCAGCAACGATATGGAAACAAACCTGCTTGAGCTCCTCGAGGAAGGCCGCGGATGGCTCCTCCTTCGAGCGCGGCACGAGTGGCAGGTCGGTCGGCTCGATCTCGCCAATGTAGAACTGCTGGAGGTACCGGAAGGACTGGCGGCTCGAGTGGTAGATCTCGAACATGACCGTACAGTCGACGTTCACTGCCTGCTCTGGGATGATCACGGAGCCCCCCGGGTGCTCCGGGAGCCACCGCGTGACGTCCAAAACCATGCCACACATCACGAGCCAGACCTCACCGCTCGCGTTGCGCCGCACGACCTCTGCCCAGCGGATCGCCTCCCGGCGCACGCGAGTCGCGAACTCGCCGAGGCGCCGCCTGCACACGTCCTGCAGCCCGGCGCAGCCGAGCGTCGTGGCCGCGGCGAGCAGCTCCTCGGTGTGCGCTGGGTCGAATTGGAACGTCGCGTCCGCCTCTCCGCGCGCCTCGTGCTCGAGGTACAGCAGCACGCGGTCGAATGTGAGGCAGTCGACGTCGACGTCGACGCTCGTCGACGCGTGCTTGTGCACACCCCTGCCCGCGAGCACTGCAGACGAGAGCGCGATGCACGGGAATAGCAGCTTCTTCTTGACAGGAAACTCCTCGTCATCGCTCGTGCGCACGGTCACGACGTCCGCGCGCTGCCTGAGCGCCGCGAGCCCGCCGCCCGTCGTCGTCGTTGCCGCGGAGGCGTTCTCGAGCTGGAAGCGTTCGTCACCATCCGCGGCGTCTGCGGACACGAGCACCTGCGTGTGCTCGTCCACGAGCCCGCGGAAGGCGTCGGGCATGGTGAAGTCGGTCTCGCTCTCGTCCGGCGCGTCGACTTCGAGCACGCGCGCGAAGTAGTCGCGGCCATCCGAGAAGCGCAGCACTACGCGCTCATTCTCGGTCACGATGCGGCGCCGCAGGTGCTGCGCGAGCGCCGTCGCGAGCGCTTCGGCATCCGCCACGACACGCTCGCCGGCTGCTGGGAGTTTGAGCGGGCGCACCTCAATTGCGATGGCAGTGGCAGGCGCTACGCGCTCCTGGAAGAGCGACCAGCGCTCAGTCTGCCCCACGCACAGTTCGAGGTTTGCGAGATGCGCCTGCGAGAGCGCGATGTGTCCGCGCGCCACCGCCTCGTGTGCGCGCGCAGCCACCACGAACTGCGCGTGCAGCCGCGGGAAGAGGAACTCGACGCGCTCCGAATTGCTGCCGGCGGAGCTGTCGGCAGCGGCAGCGGCGGCGGCGGCCGGGAAGTCGAGCGGGTGCAGCAGCGCGCAGCCGCGCGCGTCCACCGGAAGCTCCTCGAGCGCCGCCACGCGCAGCTGCTGCGCATAGACGCGGCGGTGGTGCTTGTCGCTGGCTGCGCGCTGCTGCTGCTGGCGCAGCGCGGCGGCGGTCGCTGGCGCGCGGATCTCGCCTGCCTGGTTGTTGTTGGCGGTCCAGGGCATCTTGGTGGGGAATTGCGGTGGCGCACAGCGAGTTCGCACGAGAAGCCCCGAACGAGCCGTAAAAAGAGGGTATTCGAGTTAAAAAGGTGAGCTAAAACTACCCAAGGATGGGTCTATTGACAGGATCTGGCCACATGTCGTGGACACTTGCACGCTTGCTTGCGCTGCTTCCCGAGTGTCTTAGATGATGCGGTTGCCGAGCGCCGAGGAGATGAGCAGGAGCGCCATGTCGACCGTGAGCTGCGCGCCGGAGCCCGGCGAGAGCGTCGGGTTGACCTCAACCATGTCGAGCCCGCAGAGCAGGTTCGTCTCGGCCGCAGCCTCGGCCACGTAGTGCGCCTCGCGCCACGTGAGCCCGCCGCGCACCTTGGTGCCCGTGGACGGCGCCAGCAGCGGGTCCACCGCGTCGATGTCGTAGCTCATGTGCAGCGGGCGCTCGCGCGCGGCACAGAGGTGGTCGAGCGCCATCTCCATCGTCTTGCCGATGCCGAAGCGGTCCACCTCCTGCATTGTGAACGCCTTGATGCCGAGCTCGCGGATGAGCCGGCGCTCAGGGGCGTCCACGTCGCGCAGGCCGATGTACACGAGCTGCTCCGGGTTCATCGTCGGGCCGTTCGCGAACCACTCGAGACCAGGGATCCGGGACGTGTCCACGAGCCCTTTCATGAGGAACGAGATGGGCATGCCGTGCATGTTGCCCGAGCCCGAGACCTCGGGCGTGTTGATGTCCGCGTGCGCGTCGACCCAGATGACGCCCGCGTCCGGGTGCACCGAGAGCAGCCCAGCGAGCGAACCGGCGCCGATCGTGTGGTCGCCACCGAGCACGAGGCAGAACTTGCCCTCGCTCGCTTTCTGCTCGTAGATCTCCTTGATCTGTCGAAGTCCGTTGCCCACTGCAGCAGAGTTGCAAGAAACATGTTAGCGCTTCATCCGGAAAGCTGCTACATCTATCGACATGTGCCACGCGCGCCCGCACCCGCGAAACTGTGCTTGGCAAGCCCGTAGCGACGGTCAAGCACCGGGTCGTTCATCGTCGGCGGCACGAACGTGAGGTTTCCCGTCTCCTCCACCGACCACCCGAGGTCCACGAGCGCCTTGTGAAGGCCTTTAAGAACACACCAAAAGTGACCACCGTGAGCACCATGACGACAGCCTCCTCCCAGCATCATCTGCAGCAGTAGCAGCAGTCGTAGTAGTGGAAACACTAGCGCGTACCTGCTTCGCGCAGAAGGTCGGGGCCGGAGTCGGTGCCCAGCAGCGGCTGTCCGTCTGCAGTTCACATACGCATGCACCCAGACGCATTCTCTTGGCAGTCAGCAGCAAGTACCATACACCCATACACCGAAATAGAGCGCTGGGCGGACGCACGCGTCATGGGCGCGCCGATGACCGCGACGGTCTGCGGCAGCCGCAGGTGCTTGTTGGTGATATCGCCGGCGTGGTGCTGCGGGCGCACCTCGCTCCACGCGCGCGTGGCCGTCGAGTTGATGAGCCGGGAGCCGTTTTTGGCGGCGGCGAGCGGCGCGCGGAGCGTCTTGGCGAGCGTCGAGTGCATGTGGGCGGACGGGCGGGCGGACGGGTGGACGAGTGGACGGGTGGGCTGGAGGCAGCGTGCGCGGCAGCGGGCAGATTCGAAAGTGATTGACGACTTCGTCTTCACTCGCACACACTTGGTCTAACAATAGCCTGTCGCATTCACCTTGTTGTGTCCGAAGACGAGGCACTGGCGTTCTGTAGGGCAGCACTACAGTGCGCAACATCAAGCTGAGAGACTCCGCAGCCTGCGTAGAAAACGGTGTGTCAAAAGTCTCTCAGATTTTGACTCGTCCCGGACATCCTATACTGCAAGTGCACGAAGGTGGTCGTGCATGCGTCGATCCTCAGCCAATCGCCACGTCACTGCTCTCGCTCTCTATCTGACCAGCATGACGTGTGCAAGCCACCCACAGGGTGCTTACGGCCGACTTGGCAGCTAGTGCGTTGCCCTCTTACCCTTCTTCCTCTGGCTCTGCGAAGACGAGGAGCTTGGCAGAAAACCCCCGTCCTCCAGCACGCCCCGTGCCGCCGTGTTGATGTGCCGGAAGCGGTCGGGGCCGAGCAAGATGCCGCCGAACCAGCGCGTGACCACGACCGCGACGTTCTCGGCCTTCGTGAGCTCCAGCAAGTGCGAGAGCTTGCTCCCGGCGCCGTCCTCGCCGTCCTCGTCGTTGTCCTTCACGACAAAGTCCCCGACAATGCGGTACGCTAGCATGTTGTGGATCGCGCGCTCGATCTTGCGATCGTCCAGCAGCAGCGCTAGGAACGACCGCACGTCCTCGACACTGTGCACGGGACACGCGTGGCCCACGAACGTGCTCTTGCGGTCCGTGAACGGCTCGCCGTGGAAAATCAGCGGCGCCAGCCTCGCCTCGCGCTCCCGATCGCGCACTGCTTGGGCAGTTCGCACGCGCGGCCGCAGCGTCTGCGGGTCTGAGGCGAACGAAACGCTGTGTATTGCTTCGTCGGCAGCAGCAGCGAACTCATCGCTTTTTGTTCTGTCGCTGAAATCTGTCGGCGTGGAGCTTGTGTCTTCAAGCGAGAGCTCAGCCACGTCGACGTCTCTATCCGCATACCGCTCGCGCACACTCTCCACCCATTCGTATAGACACACTTGACCGTTCGAGCGCTGGAACACCGCGTCCTGAGCATAAATGAGATCGTCAGACGGGAGCTGCGTCGCGCCACCTCCCACGCAGGGCATTGTACCAGGTCTTGAAGAATCTGAGCCCTTTGCGCGTTCGTGAGCCCGAGCGACTCGTACACCTCCGCGATCGGCGCGTCTGTTGTCGGGTACCCGACCGGCAGGTGCACGAGCAGCTGGATCGCGTGCAATCCCGGCACCGCGATCGTGAAGCATCGCACGCCGTCCGGATCGTCGAACGCGTCTTTGAACTGGAAGTCGCTCTCGTAGATAGACTGCATCGCCCAAGCAAGTGGCAAGCTTTTGAGTACTCTATTGTGCGCTGCGGCCGACCGCGCAGCATCGCTAGCGACGCACCTGGAGCACCTCGATCTCCTCCGCCTACACGCACGCATCCCAGCAGCAGCAGCGGTCATCGGTCAGCGGTCAGCAGTCAGCAGTCAGCAGTCGGTCGGTCGCAGCGCAGAACGAGCGCCGATGCGCACCTGGAGCTCCTTGTTGTCTGCCATGCTTGTCAATCACAAATTCCCAACTTCATACTTGCTTCGTCCGAACTTAAAGCGAACTTAAAGAGGCTGCGTGCGATTTTCGCACTCGTTTAGACCAGCTCGAACTGGTTGGCGAGCATGGAGAGCGAGCGGAAGCGCGAGGGCGCCGCCGCCGATCGCCTGGCGCTCAAGCGGCAGCGCAAGCAGCTCAAGTTCGCGGCCGCGCAGTCCGGCGAATGGGAGCGCTGCATGTTCCGCCTCGTGCGCAAGAACCGCTTCTGCAACATGGAGCGGTGCGTTTGCTCGTCCACCACACAATAGCGGCGCTTATTGCGCCGCATCGCGGACGCGTGGAAGCGCAAGAGCGAGCTGCAGACGCCGGTTGGAGGCGAGGTCATAGCTTTCGATATCTAACGCTGCGTGCAGGATTGCTGGCGCGCAGTTCTGCGGAAACCATCTGCCAGCGGACGCTGACGTGGCGAGCAACAAGGCACGCAGGTTCAAGGCGGACCTTCGACAGCGCGTGGTGTGCCCTGTCGACAAGCGCCACACGGTGTACGTCTACGACCTCGACAAGCACGTGCTCGTGTGCAACAAGGCCAAGGACGCGGCCGCGATGACGTTGCTGCCGTTTTACTCGGAGAACATCAACTCGGGCACCCACTGCGTGCGCGAAGCCAACTCGGAGCCGAGCAGTGCTGAGTTAGCGCCAGATGCAAGTACTGCAAACGGAGATGACAAGATCGATGCTGCTGCTGCCTCGACGGCTGCTCACACAGGACTGAGCGCAAGCGAAGAGCAAGGGCTGCTGAACAAGCTGGTGCGTGACTTGTGCCCTTGAGAATCCGAGCCGAGTGAACGTGTGCTTAGCCAATTGTGCGCGGGCATGTGCGAACGTAGCTGGCTGTGGACTTTGCGGACCTCTCGAGCCGCATTCATGCCGCGTACGACCGATGCGTCGGCGAGATCCCGCTCCAGAAGCTCACGCACGCGTGCTGTGACGCGCTGCACGCCGAGAAGAAGCACGCAGGCGCGGCAAAGAACATCTTGCGGCACATCGAGCAGCAGGCGTCGATCCTCGGCCACATGGACCGCGTCAAGATGCTTGACGAGTCGGCGGTCTTCGTGGAGCTCGGCGCTGGACGCGGCATGCTGTCTCTTGCTCTCGCTCAAAGCTTCAAGAGCAGCATGTTCGTGCTCATCGACCGCGCACACACCCGCGGCAAAGCGGACCGGTTCATTGAGAGCGTGGACGAAGGAACTTTGCCAGGCGAAGAGGGTGACCAGAGCGCGAAGGAGGCGCGGAAAGTGGTGCGAGCGAAGATCGACATTCGCCACCTCAACTTCGCTGGTATGGAGCAGGTTGTCGGGAAGCCAGTGGTGTGCATGTCGAAGCATCTGTGCGGCGTCGCGACGGACTTGTCGCTGCGTGCGATCACCCAGACGCTTCCCCGTGGCTCCGACAAGAGTGGCGACAATTGCTCATCGTCTGCCGCAGCTATGAGTCCTCACTTCCGAGGACTCGCAGTCGCACTGTGCTGCCACCACGTGTGCGCGTGGGAAGACTACGTGAACCCGGAGTTCTTCGAGGCGCAGGGCTTCCACTCCCGTGAGTTCTCGCTGCTCACGGGTATGACGTCCTGGGCGACATGCGGCATGGGGCTGGAAGGCGACGCGGTCGAGCACGCTCTTGGCATCAGGTGAGGCTTGCTTTCTGTGTGGGCATGTTGAATGAGGTGTTGTTGGCGATGCACTACCGGTCTCAATCCGAGTTTCTGAGCAATGTTGTATCTCCTCTTTCACCTGTTAGCAAAACGGATCGAGTCGTGCTCGGTCGCAAGTGCAAGCGCGTTCTGGACGCAGGTCGCGCTGCGTATCTCGAGCGCCACCAGCTGCGCACGCAACTTGTGCACTACTGTGAAGAGGATGACAGCATCGAGAACTGTTTGCTGCTCGCGTGGCGCTAGCGAGAGGTGATATAGACTTTCTTTGAGTTTGTGTCCTTTCAACAGTGCTTTGAAAGCACAAAAGATGCTCACGATCGTTGCACTCAAGTCGCGCGGTCATCTTGACGGCACCGAGTCGGTGCATCAAGTTGAAAATGGCTTCACCCGTTTTACAACTGCATCTGAGGAAGTGCTGAAGCGATTCGAGGTGTCAGAAACAAAGTCGATGTTGCTAACTGCACCAACCCGCTTTCAATGCACTCGATCCGTGACAAGAACACAACAAGCACCGATTTATTAGGTCGAAGACGGAGATGGTGGTTCCGACTCTGGGGCAAGAATCACATCGCTCGAACTTCTTCCTTCGATTTCTGCTTGCCAATGCCAAGTGCCTCAAATCGCACTCCTGCAGTTCGCGCCAGCTGATCACTACAAGCTCTTCGATCTCGCTCGCGAGGACTCGAGACCTCTGAACCAGACTTGCGCAACAAACAATCCCGCACCCCGTTTTGCTGCAGGATCTGACAAGCCGTTCGAGTTCGCGTCGGTCCACAGAAGCGGCGAGCACGGCAGCCAGACTACTCATTCGCCATCGTGCAATAGATACCACAGGATAATCGTGCGTACACAGTCTCGTTTCCATTCATTCCGGCGCTCGCTCGCTCGCTCGCTCACTCGTCGCTTGCCCGCCTCATATCGCTCGCTCATCGGTGCAGGTTGATCGGAATCTGGTGGCGAGCCACACGCTTGTTCCGCGAGCCTTCGCCGGCGTGCAGCGGCGGCCGTGAGCCCCCACCGCTGAACGGAACGCCGTTGTCCAGCACGAGATCCAGGTCTTCCGTTGTCGCGAATCCGTCGGCGTCCCGCAGACTCGCCCGCGCCGCCTGCTCCTGGCGATCGCTCTCGCGGGTCACGAGCTGGAACTGCACTGGCGGGAGCCGCACGCCATACTCGTTCGAGATAGGCGGGAGCGGCACGCTGTTGCGCTTTTCTGCGAGCTCCACCATGAGCTGTCCGAACGGTCGTCATATGCAAGTCGGTCAGTGAGTCAGTCAGTGCGGTAATGCCACGAGCACCCTGTCTCACATCTCGCGACGGCAGCTGCGCGTAGTGGTGGTTCAGGCGCGAGGCGATTGCGAGGCGGATGTCGTCGGCGTCCAGCGCCGGCTTGTTCGCGTACGCCGCGTACTCCTGCGCGTCGAGCAGGATCTCCGTCACGTAGCCTGGTGGCAGCCAGGCCGACCGTCAGTCAGTCGACGAGTCCCGCGTGGCACCCAAGCGCGGCACATGCGCGCGTCACGCACGGTGCACGAACTCCTGCAGCTGCGCGACGACGCGCGGGTCGTGGCGCTCGGCGCCCATGGCTTCCAGCACGCGGCGCATCGCGAGCGCGTCGAGCGGCAGCTGCTCGTCGGCCGCGCGCTCGGCGGCGCCGCCGTCGTCCTCGTGGATGCCCTTGAGGTTCTGCAGCTTGAGCGCGTTCTCGCTGCCCGCGAGCGCGTCGCCGTTAGCGGACGCTGCGAGCGCCGGTGACGACGCCGACGTGGCAGCCGCAGCCGCAGCTGCCCCGACGAGCGCGCTCTTGGGCTTCGCGGGCGACGACGTTTTCGCCATGAGGTTTGGATTATCGTTTGGATGAATATCATCAATTGGCCGACACCTAAATTATAGCTTGATTTCAGTATGCCAGTTTTCGTACTTTATCGAGTAAATACATTGGTATAGCCAATGAGACGGCCCTGTCGAAGCGGTACGGCCAATCGAAACCCTACGGTTAGGTTAAATCAGTCAAGTTCAGCGGCCGGCACGTGGCCGACATATCTTGTCGGCC
>JAASFZ010000018.1:0-54264 GCA_023334075.1 Globisporangium nunn | reverse complement strand
TTGAGCACCAGCGGCTGGTTGTGCAGCACGGCGTAGCTGACGTCACCGATCTCGATGCGTGTAGTCTGCATGAGCACGTCGCCGATCGGCAGGTTCTTGGAGACAAACTCGCGGCCGTCGCTGCGAAAGAAGCGCACGGCGTGATGGTTTGGAAGCTGCTGCTGCTCGGAGAGGCCTTGCGATCCGTCATCAAGTCGAGCGTTTGAGCTGTCTTGTTGTCCATGGTTACTTAGCACGAGCTCATCCGCGCTGGTCGGAGATTGTCTCCGGTTCTTCTTCCGGATGCGTCCACGCTCCTTCCTGCTCTTGCAGCATTCGCCGTCGTCGAGTTTCGCAGCCGCTGCCGCCACTGCGACGATCTGGAGCCGACTGCAGAGCTTCTCAAGGCTCTCGCTCGCAGGTCGCAGCAGTGTCTTGCGGTCGTCGCGGACACGCAGCTGGAGGCGGAGGTGGCTGTCGCCTGCACTGTAGCGGACGTGGGCGACTCGTTCGAGTTGCGGCGACAGAGCTGGCGAGTTGGAAGAGGCGGCAAAGCTCATCGATGCGTCGGAAAGAAGGCGAGTTCAGTTGTGCGGTGGGTGGTCCTCCTGGCCTGGATGCCCGGCCAGGAGCAGCCAGGAGGGCGGGCGCACGAGCTTCCGGCGACCTCTTGCGCTCCTTGGAGCGCCATGTGCGTGCGCATCCTTCGTTCAATCACAAGTTGCGAGTGTTGGTCCTCTAATCACGCTTGCGATGGATTGAGGTGAAGCTTGCCACGGTTCGTCCCAACATGTCTGCGCTCCAAGCTCAACTCCCTGATCCAGATGCAGCCCCATGCTGTCGAGTCGTGTCGGGAGCACACTGCAGGTTTGTACTCTGGTGCCTCGGGGCAGCTTCCGCAGGCCGAGCAGGTGTCCAAGAGCTCGTGCGAGAGTGTTCGACTAGTAGAGACGGAGCATCTGCGTGCAGTGACGCTCAAGAGTGGCGGTCGTCCAAGCTCTACACGAGGCGACCGCGGCAGGAAGTGGGCGTGGGTGCATGCGTTCGGGCAGCGCTTGGCAAGTGACGACGTAGGTACCGAGCTATCGCTGATCGATTTTTCAGGTCCGGCCGAGTTGCTCTCGCAACGCGTGACCTCACTCTTCTCGAGCGCTCGGAAGCAGGTGTGGAGAACCGCTTCCGCTGCCGACAGCTCGAAGCTGCAATGGCTTGAGCGCCATCGCCACTGCCCCCTGTTGCTCGACGGGCTCACCCGCTTGAGCGGGAGCCCTCGGGCTTGGGCGCATTTTCGCCTCGACTGCTATCGACTTTCCTGATACCAGTATCAAAACCACCCGAAATGACGTACGTGCGCTCCTCGGATGCCTGCTCTCGCGCCACCCTCACGCTCACCCGATTCGCCTTCCCCGCGCAGCACGGTGGTGATCGACGGCGCAAACGTCGCGTGCCAGAAAGACGGCGCCCCGAGCGCTGCCAAGCTGGCGGCCGCCGTGGCGTTTTTCGCCAAACTGCCGGCGCGCGTGACGTGTGTGGCGTTCGCGCCGGCGTTCTGGCTACACAGCAAGCGCGCAGAGGACGCAGCGCTGCTAGAAGGCGCCGACCGCGCGCTTCTCGCTTCGCTGGTGGCTGAGGACCGCGTGGTGCTCACACCGGCGCAGGCGCACGACGACTTCTACGTGATCGACTACGCGGTCAAGCACGACGGCTTCGTGGTGACCAACGACATGTTCCGCGACCACGTGGCTAACAAGGTAGGCGTTTGGCGTCAGGCTCGTCGTCAAGTGACCGCCAAACTGACGCTCCACGGGCTGCTGGCAGCGTGTGTTCCACGGCCGGAAGCTGAGCTCGAGCTGGGTGAAGGCGCGCTGCATCGACTTCACGTTCGTGGGGAAGGAGTTCCTGCCGAACCCGCGCGCGATGGAGCGCGTGCTCGCCCACACCCCGCAGCCCGTAAGCGCATTAGATGTAGTGCCAGCAGAGGCGGCGAGTTACAGCAGCTCGACAACCTCTGGAGCTGCGACCACAGAGCCAACGCGACAGGTGCTGCCACACAGTAGTCTCTCGGAGTCATACGCCCCTCGAGGAGACAGCGACAGCTCCAACGACGAAGGTGATGACGGCGAAATGCTGGTGGACCAGCGCGCCCGGCTCAAGAAGACCATCGACCTGTCCGAGGTCACGACCTACAAGGTACCGCGGCACCTGCTCCCGATGCTGCACGGCGAGGGCGGCGAAACGATGCAACGGTTCCAGGACTACACCGGCACGTACATTGTGCTCCCGTCCCACGCGTCGATCGGAGCTGCGCAGGCACAGCGCGTGCCGGACCACGCGAACTTGGCGATCTACGGGTTGCGTTGTGCATGAATGTGCTGGAGGTGCTCGTGTGATGGATGGCGATATGGTCTTAAGCTCTTTCCACTTGTAATCGCAGAAGCGAGACGAGTCGTCAGCACGCAGTGCACACGCTCGACAACTTCATGCGCGAGATGGAGCAGCAATACCAGCAGCACCTGCTTCACCAGCAGCAGATGCAATACCAGCAACACCACTACCAGCAGCAGCAGTACCACGAGCGACAGCATCACCCTCAGTACCAGCAGCACCAGCAGCACCAGCACATGGTAAGTTCTGTTCATGACGCCGACGAGCACATGGAGATCGACTTCTAGGGTTGTGATGCAGTCGTAGCGTAGCAGAGGCCGTAGCGGCAGGCAATCGAGGCCACAGTAGCAGTAGAGCGGTAAGGAGCAGAGAGGTAGATAGTAGGTAGCAATGTTTTCTCGCGCCGTCCGTGTGCTCGTCGGCAGCTTCTAACTAACCTACTTCCACCGCTTCTTGTACTCGTCGTTCTCCGCGACGCCGAACTTCTTGTCGTCCTGCGCGTCGACGGCACATGCAACAATTCACAACATCAACAACGCCGTCGCTCCACGGAAACCAGCCCATGCATGATCCACGCACGCACGCACCCGCTGCTCCTCCTTCCACCCGTGCGCGTCCATCTCTTTCCGCCGCTTGCCGTCCTTGACGAACCCGCGCCAGTTGCCGACGCGGTGCTCGCGCCGATCCTGCTCCGCCCACGCTCGCTCGCGCTTGAACATGTCGGAGACCTGCGCGGTGTGAGCACCGTCAGACACCACTATCACGCTAGATCAATCATGGGGAGCAGCTCGCACCGCTTTCTCCTCCTGCTCCTGCTGTTCCGCCTCACGCTTGCGCTGCGCTGCCTCGCGCCGCTCGATATTGAGCCTCCGGTTCTCGATCTCGGCGAACGCGCGCAGCACCTCCTTGTCCACTTCCTCCTGGAGATCGCCCAGCTCGCTCTCCTTCGCGCCTTTTTTCACGCGCTGGCGGCGGTCCTTGAGCACCTTCTCACGGCTGTTCTCGATCACTCGGATGCACACTTTGCGCCGATCCTCTTGCAGAATCAGGTTGTACGCCTTCGTCACCTCTGGTGGACGCAGGGGGATACAGGATACGATTCAGCATCAGTTTAGTCAACTCGCAGCGGCAATAGAGCACGTGATGTCACCCGCACCTTCAAAAGCTTCTCGGGCTCTCGGGTTACGGAACTTGTCTGGATGCACGAGCGTCGAGATCTGATCTCGCAGGTTTAAATGGGCACATGAGCAACAAAGGACGCCAGCTAGCGATACACTGCCGATTGCAGAGAGCAGCGCCTCACCTTGCGGTAGTGCTGCTTCATGTCCTCCTCGGTCGCGTCCGTGTCGAGCATGAGCACGCGGAACGGGTTGAGGTTGATCCACTTGAAGTGTGGCTGCAGCAGGCGCGCGAGCTGCCCCTCCGAGTCGCCAAAGTCCACAGGTGGTTTCTCCTTCTTGGCCTCGTCGGCCTCGGGCTTCTTCACGCAGTTCGCGCTTTCCTCGATCTCCTGGACCTCAGCCATGAACTGCGCGAGCAGCGCGTCCTCATCACTCACCGCAGCGGCCGTGGCCTTGGCGGCCTCTTCTTCCTGCTGCTTGCGCTCGGCCGCCGCCGCCGCTGCTGCCGCCTCCTGCTCAGCCTGGAGTCGCTCAGCCTCACGTGCCTGCTCCTTCAGGCGCTGTGAGTGCGCCTGGCCGGCGGTGTACGCGTCCTCAGCCGCCTGCAGCAGTGACGCGTTGTCTGGGTCGAGCGCCAGCCCGCGGTTGTACGTGGCACGCGCCGCGTCGAAGCGCAGCAGCGCGTGCTCGGCCGCACCCTTGCGCGAGTAGCCTTTCCACCAGTCGGGGCGCAGCTCGATGCAGCGCTCAGCGTCGCGCAGTGCCTTGCTGCGCGCGTCGCCCAGCGCCAGGTACGCGGCCGAGCGGTTGCTAAAATACACGGCGTTGTCCGGGTCCAGCGCGATCGCGCGCGAGTACATCTCGACCGCCTCCGCGAACTGCCGCGCCGCCAGCAGCCGGTTGCCCTCGCTCTTGAACGCCTCGGCCTGCACCGCGTACTCCGGCGTGTCATCGGGGGCGTCGTCGGCGGGGGTGTTGTCATCGCCGACCGCGGTCCTGTCGACGCCGTTCACGTCCTTGCCACTCATCTTCAAGCCTTTGTGCAGCAGTTCGAGTATCAGGCTGAAGTGGTTTGGTACTTTGGTATCAAATCTAGCTTCCCAGCCCATCTGAGCTCAGCAAGCTCATCAAGCTCCTCGAGCTCAGCAACCTCCATCTATGTTCACCGCCGGCTCGTGCAGCTTCAGCGTCGGCGGCAAGGTGCGCGCGCGCACCAAACGAAGCGCAGCGTACGCTTGAGAACTGACTGGCTGCGGCTCGCGACCTGTAATCTTCCCGAAGGTGCGATGCCTCGAGGCGCTGCTCGCCGACAAGGAGCGCGCGCGCTTCCTCGTTGGCACCACGGCGCTCCAGCAGCCCAACCAGGTCAGCTACTGCTGCGCTACACTATGCGCGACGCCAACCCTATACACGCCAACCTATAGCCACCACCACCGCCACACAGATCCAAGTGCTCGCCTACGACAGCGCGGCGAACGACGTGGCGCGGGCGCAGGTCTACGCGCACCCAGCGCAGGTGCTGGAGCTCGCGCCGAGCCCGTTCGCCCCGGACCTCGTCGTCACGTGCGGCAAGCGCGCTGGCGAGAGCGCGGTCGCGACGCTCTGGCGGATGGACGACGTCGACGGGGACGCGAGCGCGGGCGACGTCGCCGTCCCCAAGCCACTCGTCGCGCTTGCCGAGCTCCCGCAGCAGAAGCTCCCGGTCTCCAGGTGTGGTGGTAACCATACAGAAGCTAGATAGTGGTGAGGATCTTACAATGTGATATCACTGCTCTTGGCGACAGAGTTGCGTGGAACGCAGGCGACGAGAGCGCGAACGCGACGCTGGCGTCGGCGCACGGCACCGCACTGCGCACATGGAGCCTTGCGAACAGCGAGGCAAGCGTGCAGGACAAGCTGGAGCTCGATCTGTCGCTGGCGTCGAGTGCGAGCGTCGGCGCGCTGCGGTGGGACCCGCACCACACCAACTATGTGTCGTACACGCTCGGCGGGTCTGTGCAGACGTGGGACACACGCGCCAAGAGCGTCGCGTTTTCGATCGAGGACGCGCACCTGCAGACCGCGCTCGACATTGACTACAACCCGAACAAGCCGTTGTGCGTCGCCAGCGGCGGCGACGACGGTAAGGTCAAGTTCTGGGACCTGCGCCAGACGCGCACACCGCTGCTGGCGCTCGCGGCGCACTCGCACTGGGTCTGGAGCGTACGCTACAACCGCTTCCACGACCAGCTCGTGCTCTCGTCGAGCTCGGACAGCACGCTTGCCCTCTGGCGCGTGTCGTCGATCTCATCGGCGCCGATCGTTGAGCTGGACGAGCAGGATTTCATGAGCGAGTCGGCGGCGGGCGCCGATGTCGCGGACACCAAGGTCAAGAGCTACGAGGAGCATGAGGACTCAGTGTACGCCACCGCGTGGGGCGTGAGTGACTCGTGGATCTTCGGCTCCGTGTCATACGACGGCCGCTTCTGCGTGAACCAGGTGCCGTCGACAGAGAAGTACAAGATCCTGCTGTGAGGGTACTATGGACTATGAACACAATACACGACGTTCACGACTAGATGAGTGAGTGCAGAAGACCTCCCATCTCGACGGGGCGAGCCGCAGACTGCTACTTAGCAAAAGCAGCGTGGAGCTCGCCGCCGCTAAGTGAGAGAGGCGCGGTACATTTGTCATATCATCTTGTGTGTGCACCAGAAGGATCGCCCCTCAAGTGCGCTCTCGAGGGGTAGACCTAGTTCGTGGCCTCCTTGTACTGCGTCGACGGCTCCACGGGCGTGAGCGGCACGGCGCTGTCCTCCTTCTCCGTGATCTGGTCGAGTTGATCCTTACGCGTGCTCAGACTGATGACGACGAAGCCGGCGAGCACAAGCACAGACGAAATGATCGTGACGTAGGTCGGCGACATGCCGTGCACCCACCAGTCCGACAGGATCGCCATCGGCACCGTGAGCGAGAGACCGACGGTCGCCACTGTCGTGGACGTGTAGAGGATTGCGACGGCCCAGAGGTAGTCTGCCAGTACGTTGTTGAGCAGACCCTGCACGAAGAGTAGTCCGACGATCTCCCACGTGAGGTTGCGCAGCGACTCGACACCAGTGGCGTGAAAGACGATGACGAAGATCACGAGTCCCAAGAAGCTGAAGGCGCCGAGGAAACCAAAGAAGAGCGAGACGCTGATGCCCGAGTTGTCAGGGATGAGCTTGCGGATCGCGGTTGTGTACACGCCGTACATGATGGCGCCGATGAGCGCGACGAGGTCACCCCAGAGATAGTCTGGCTTGCCGGAGCTCGAGTCCTTCGCGAGGGTTGAGATGTTGCCGGCCATACAGAGCACCACGCCGAGCAGCTTGGCCCACGTGAAGCGCTCCTTGAGCACCCAGACACCGAAGATGAGTGTGAAGACCGTGGACGTGGCACTCAGAATCGTGCTGCTTGTGACGCTCGTGAGGTTCAGGCTCTCATTGTACGTGAAGTTGGCGAGGAACCAGAGCGGTGCGACGATCGCGCCGGCGATCGCAGTCTGCTTGAGCATCGGCTTAGAGTGAGCGGAGATCGCGACTGGGGCTATCGCGCCGTCTTTGAGCTGCTGCGGCAGCTCTGACGGCAGCCTCTTGCTCTGGATGCGCGGCCAGACCACCTTGGTGACGTAGTAGATCGGGAGGTTGACGGAGAAGAGCGACATACCGAACGCCGTGAGGAAGAACGGCGCTTCAAACGACAGGTCATTGAAGATGTACTGGATGAGCACGCTCGAGAACGTCCAGATGACTGCGACGATGAAGAGGAAGACGCAGCCAACGACCCACTGGAAGACGGAACCTTTGGTCGTGGCCGGGTCCGACCTCGCGGCAACACCAGTCTTCTCGTGCGTGAAAGAGGTGGAGTGGCGCGACCTCGTCTGCGACGGGCGATGCATGATGGGGCTGGCCGGGGGAGCCATAGCTTCTTGCTTCGGACGCGATCGTAGCTCTGACTTCCACACGCGCGTTTCGCGAATGAGCTCTTGGTGGCTGGCAGATCGGCTGTTCTCGCGGGTCAGTGCAGCTCAACGACGTCCAGTGGAGAGATATCAAGAGAGCGAAAGAGAGGTGGGAGTCACGTCGTCTGATGGTTGCAGCGCACATGGCGGTCACGGTGCAGATCTCGCACGAGTGGTGCCGCGTCGCTCTTTGGGCAGAGACCAGGCGCCTCGCAGGACCTCGACATCTTTTCGCACGACTTCGTGGCCAAGTCAGCAGCAAGCGTCTTCGTGAGGAAGGCTTCCTCCTCCTCCTCCTGTTTGTGGTGCGCAAGGCGCTCACTCATCTGCGAGATTACCATCCATCGCAACCGAATCACTAAGGCGCTTCGTTGGTCGATTTATCCCCTCACCTTCTAGTCCTCCCTCCCTCATTCAACTGCAGCATGCTTGCGAATGTCGAGTCGACTGCATTAATCACTTCCCTGATCTCGGGACCTGCCATCTCTTCAATCGTACAACAACGATGGCCATATTACTTCCTATCTACATGCAGACCTTCACGGTGACGGCGTGGGCGCTGTCAGAGACGCCATTGGCCGCGCGAGGAACCCATGGTTGTTCCTCTCGTCGATCGACTTGCTTCCGTGTCATGCATCGAGCGCCTATCTCAAGATTTGCAGAAAGGTAGCCATCTCTTTATATAATACTCTCAAGCATGTGTACTCTTTATATACAGTATATGTGTGTAGCTGTATTAGCCAACCCCTTATATGCCAGGTAACGGGAGTGATGAATACTGAGAGGTGCTGATGCTTCTTCTTCGTGAATACCTTGACTTGATAGCGCTGACAGAGCCACTCCACAAGTTGCCAACTCGCTCTGTTGAGTTCGTGTGGCGTTCGACTCGCTCTGTCGACTAAGCGCCTCGTTCCCAGCTCGAGCTTCTGGTGGCCATTATCATCTCAGCATCAACAAGCAGATTTCACCTCAAACTCGCACAGACTTCGAAATCGACGATCTGATACTTTGACCAAAAGTCCTCTTGAGACGGCTCTATCAAGAATGATGACCGAACGAGATCCTATGAGTGAGTCGAGCAAAGCAAACGGGTTCGGTTCAATTCGCTTCGGAAACGAGTGAACACAGCTGTGTGCGATGTTGTTTTGATCGCAACACTTGCAGCAAGAATGACTTAGGATCGCAATGACTCTGCCAGAAACAACGAAAGTGCCGATGTTTGGGTGATACAGCTCCACTCGTCGAGGTGTATGCCGTCAAGAGCGCCGATTCCTTCCACTCAGTCCTCCCAGACCACATTTCGTTCATCTCAAGTCCAAGATCCCGCCACCGAAGATCAAGAGGAAGACAAATTGAACTAAACTACTAGTGTATTGCATGACAGTGTTCGACGATCATGTACAAATACGTGAATGGGAATGCTACAAGCTTGCGCTCCACGGTTGCGCTCGACGGCACCTGGGATCACTACCAACATGCACTCGTATTGTGTTCACATGTACAGCCAAGACGCAGCCACCGAAACTGTGCTGTAGCCGATGCCAATTCTCCTGCCGCTGCTGCTACGCAATTCTGTTTCTCGGTGCTTGTTTGGCGTCCGTTCCCTCGTCCTGTTTTTTTCTATCACTCGCTAGCCCTCATGCGCTCATCCGCGCATCAGATTGCTCGCCTCGTTGCGCAGCCAATCGAGCTCGTCCATGGCTTTCTGGAAACCAGACATGTCGCCCTTGCTCACGCAGTCCGCGACGCGCTGCGCCGCACTTGCGAGCCGCTCCTCAAGCGGCGCCTGCTGCTCGCTCATTGATTCTCCTCCGTTGTTCAGCACCTTGCGTGACGAGCTCTGGGTGGAGGAAGTCGGAGCGCCGCTCGCACTCGAGCTGGTACGCACGATACCCGCGCCTGGCGCGAGACTCTTCACCGCCGTCGTCTTCGGGGTGTCACGCGGCGGCGTTGAAGACATGACCGGGAAGCCCGGTGGTGGCAGTGACGAGCCACTGCCAGCAGGACGGTCCGCCACCTTGGACGAGAGTATTCTCGCCGCATTGCTCGCGCCGATGCCGAGCGAGTTCTGGATGATCTCGTCCTTTACGCGCGTCTTGTCCTCATTGCTTAAGCTGCCTCGCCGCGCCAGCTCGGCCACCTTGCGCAGACGAAAGCCGTTCGGACTCATGATCGGGAGCCCCTTTGACGACGAAGTTGTCGATGACGCGTCGTCGTCATCCGTGAGCGGTGGGGGAGGCGGAGGAATCGACAGGTTCGAGAGCCCGCTCAAGTTGTCGCGGCTGCTGCGACCGGCGCCAGTCGCGTGGTAGAACGACACAAAGTTACCCGCGATCTCGTTTGGGTCGTCGTAGCCGCCCGAGATCTGCACGATCTCGTCGTCGTCATAGCCCTGCGAGCTCGAGCCGTTGTCGGACGAAGACGATGAGCTAGCATCCGACACTGTGTCCGCGTTCGCGAGCACCGAGAAGTTGTCCGGGAGGTCGGCGCGCACCTCGTCGATGCCAGGCATCGCGCCGCCGCCGCTCGAGCCGTAGTTTGGAAACCCAGGGATCACCTCGCCGTCCGACACGAAGTTGCCCGAGAGGTCGCGCGCGAGCTCGAGGCGGCTCTTGCTGCGTCGACGGAACTTGAAGAACTCCGCAGCATTGCCGAAGCTGCCGCGCCTCGCACTCGCAGCGAGCGGTTGCGGTACTGACGACGGTGTGATGCCGCCACCAACCGACGAGGTGTTCACCGCCGGACCAGACCCACCCACTCGCTGGCGTCCCGGCTGAAGGCTCATCGAACTCAGCTGCGCAGCCGCCTCTGCAGCGTTCACGCGACTTGAGCCCTTCGTGGTCGCGAACATGTTGGACGTCTCCGGCTCGCTGCTCTTCTTCGATGGCGACTGCAGTTGTTTCCGGTTCGCCCCGGTCTGGGGCGTGTTCAGCACTGCCTCGGCCACTTGCCACGGCACAGTCATCGACGGACGGCGCGACAGACCCGGCGGCGGCGCGATCACCGCGTTCTGGTCTAGCGCTGGCGCCTCCTCCTTCGACGCGATGTTGTAGTACGACGTCTGCTGGTTGTAGAACGACATCTGTACGACGAAACGATACGTTAGTTAGCGAGAGAATGAGAAAGAGCTGACGCGTCGCACTACCACCACTCAAGCTGAGATCATCGCGTACCGCGCCCCCACTCTCGTACTTCTTCGCCTTGGACGGCGGCGGAGACCACGACGGCAGCGAGTTGCCCACGAACCCGCCGTTCTCGTCCATCGGGGGCGGAGGCGGGAACGAGTCGTCCGAAAAGTGCAGCGAGCGGTTCGCAGACTGTATCAGAATGCCACACAGCAGCAGCAGCAGCAACAGCAGTCCGTCGTCAGAACTCCCCAGACCACAAGTGCGCTCGCAGATCATCCAACGTATCTGCCAACTAGCAGCCCCACATACCTCATCATACGAGGAATATCTACTGTCATCGTCCGGATCGAGCGACCCACGTGCGTACGTGTCCGTCTCCTGCGACGAGCTCGAGTCGGCTCCGGTGTCGAGCGCGAGGTAGTCGTCGATGGTCTGCCCACCGCTGTACGAGTAGCGCATCTGCGTCGCTTCGACCGGCGGTTCCGCGGTCTTGGCGAGTTGTGAGCTGCGCGAGCGGCTCCGGTTGCCACGCACCTCGGGGGTCCCGAGGCTCAGCGCGCTCGGGTTCCCGCGTGGCGCCGCCGCCGGTCCACGCTTGGGAGTCGAATTGGGCGTGAGCGAGTTGCGCAGACTATCGCGGTAGTGCGACTTGGCGACGTTCGTGAGCACGGCCTTGCTCACGAGCCCCGTGATCTCGCTCTGGCGCGTCGGCACGCTCTGCGACGCCAGGCGCAGTGTCGTGAGCTGCTTGAGCTCCTGCACCGTCATACCGGTCTTAGGCACGATGGGCGGCGCCGCGCCACTCGGCGGCGAAAGGTGGATGGTGGGCGTCGACGGGCGGCTGCCGTGGTCCTGCGGGACCGTGATGGGCGTGGCTGGTCCGAGCACGGGGGAGGCGGCCGCGTTCTGCTGCATGCGCTTCTGCGTGAGGCGCTTGAGATCCTGTATGGGAAATGGAGAGAGAGGGAGAAAGAGAGGTGAGGGACTATCGACGCAACGCAGCAGGGTGGTCAGCTCCCCTCCCGCGCACCTCGACGGTCATGCCGCTCTTGATGCCCATCTTGGCCGACACGGGCGCCGCCCGCTGCTGACCACGCGCTGGCCCCGGCCGCTCGCGCGCATACCGTCCAGCGGCGGCAGGTGCCATCTTCGCCTGCTGCTGCTGCTGCTGTTGCGCCTGCTGCTGCTTGTAGAGCTGCTGCTGTTGTTGTTGTTGTTGCTGCTGCTGCTGCTGCTGCTGGAAGGCGTAGGAAGAGAAGGCGGGCGGTGGTTGTGCGAAGCCTGCGAACGGCGGCGCTGTTCCCGAGAAGCCCTGCGGCGGCGGCGGCGCGCGCGCGGTCATGGGGCCTCCAGATCTCCGGCTGCTGCTGCGGCTCGCGTCCGCCATGGCTTCCGGCGGTGGCGGCGCTTGAAGCGGAAGTGGTCGTGGGGGGTGGTAGTAGTGCGCTGCTAGCGCTGGGATATCTTGGCGATCGATCGTAACCGCCGGCTGAACAACAATAGTAACGACAAAGCGAGCGTGAGGGGGTCAAGAGTCAGCAAGAAGCGAATCCAGAAACGAGCTTGCAATAACTATACTCGTGGTGAGTGCATTCAGAAAGAGTCCAGAAAATGCACTTGAGGAAAGTAAGGCGATCTGCCCTCGATTTTGTGACGTCGCGCTTGGTTCGAGAGCTGCTGAAAACCCAATTTAGCGTGGCGAATGCGGCTAGTCGAGGGTTAACTTGGGCAACTCAGGCGCAGAGCTGTAGATTCCCGTCCCCTCGCGCGTAGATACTGAGGTCGCAAACTCGGCGTCGCTTCGTGGCCCGAATCCTCTCAACGAGCATGGGGAAGCCGCCCGAGCGACCGCAGGCGGCGGCGCGGCAGCGCCACGCGCCCCAAGCAGCCGGCACCTCCGCAGCTCGTGCGCGCCACCTGCAGCTCGACCCGCGCGGCGACGGACTGTACAGCGGCACCTTCCGCTGGCTCGAAACCAAGCGCTTCCTGGAGCTCCCTGCGTCGACGACGCCGCTCGAGCCGCCGACGCTCGCCGGCGGGTGGGGGAGGCTCCTTGCGGCGCGCAGCAACAATCGCGCGAAGCTCACGGACCTCATAGCGCAGGACCCGTCCTGCCTCGACGCGCTCAGCTTCCCGGTCACGCTAGCCTATGCAGCGCAGCAGCTCGGACTCTGGCATCAGGGCGACGTCAAGAAGCATGTGCTCGTGATCGGCGCGTCCTGCAAGGCCGAGCAGCGCGTGTGGCGCATCACCAACTACTGGCACGAGCTGTCGCTCTTCTTCCCGCGAACCGAGCTTACGCTCTGGTTCATCGGCCCCGAGGTGCTTGAGCACGGCCAGGAGGAGCCTCGCGCCAAGCAGAGCGCGCGGCTGCGCGCGCGGCACTTCCGAGGCACCTTCGGTGACTTCCAGGACGCACACGCGTCGCACGAGTGCACGCCCGAGAACACGATCATCATTGGCTTTAACACAGGCTTTGGCAACTTTGTGGACTCGAATTACTTCGCGCTGCTCTTCAGCTGGCTCCCGGATCTCTGCCGGATCGCCGACTCGCGCATCCCGGCGATTTTCACTTGCGCGAACGACTACGCAGACATGAGCGGCGAGTTCGCAGTGCAGTCCCGTGTCGTTGGCGCTAACATGCTCCTGCTGCCGCAGCAGAACCCGTTCAGCTGTGCGTCGCACCTGCATGAGGAAGGGCAGCGCGACACCGCGTGGTCGCGCGGCAATAGCTTCCTGTACGCGATCCGCGGCTGGGACCCCGCCCGACGCATCCAGTTGGCGCCAGGAGACATCACGGCGCTGCAAAAGCGACTTGACGCGGACCTCGACCTGCACTTGGAGGACGCACTCGGTCGCCACTTCTTTCGCGGTACGGTGCTTTCGAAGGAGCAAGCGGCGCGGTGCAAGGAGATCCAAGAGAGGAGCTCAACGAAGGCGGCAGAAACACTCGCAGCCTCTTCGGCGTCCTCGGAGGAACTCGAGAAGCCCAAATTCCAGCTTTTGCAGGTCTCCGGGTCCGATCGCGAGGTCCTCGTGCTGGTGCACGTGCCGAAAATGCGGTCGCCCAGAGAGTTCGTGGCAGTGGAGCTGTCGAACTCTACGCTTGGCGTGGTGGTTCCTGGTAAGTACGAGCTGCGCGAACGACTCCCGTTCGAGGCCGAGAACGCCAGAGCGGCGCTCGCGCTTCCGTTCCTCCGCGTGCTGGTCACTCGAAAATGACATGCGCCGCGAATAGCGGTGCCTTCCTTGCTTTCTTCACTGCTGGTAATATATCGGATTTTCGCTACGAGCCTGCTTGGTGGTCGCCGACGGCGTCGCGACCCACACCCCGCCGCCGCCATGTCGCTCAAGTTCCTCAACATGAAGGGCTGGCACCCGGCGAACAAGACGAACCAGCGCCGCATCTGGATCGCCGAGCAGAATGCGCGCGACCGCGCGCAGCGCGAGCAGGAGGCGGCGGCCGAAGTGCGGCAGAGCGCCGAGCAGCTGCGCTTCCAGCAGCTTGCGGCCGCGTCCTCGGGCGACCCGGCGGCCGCGCGCCGCGCCGCCGACCAGCAGCAGCTCGGCTTCATGTACGCGCCACCCCCGGGGCTGCAGAAGCCGAATGACGCGGCGGCTGCGCGCGGCGAAGGTGACCCTGAACTTGCGTGGCGGGTGGCGACGGTGGCGACTGATGCTTGTGGATGGTACGCAGATGAGGACGCGGACGTGGCGGCATTTCGGCGCAAAGTGGACAAGCAGCGGAAGGGCGGAGCAGCGGCGGCCGACGACCACTCGCGCGACGGACAGCGCAACTTGGAGCGCTACGTCGGCCGCCGCCCCGACGAGAGCCTCACGATCAAGGCGCAAGTGGGTGCGTGCATGCGAGTGCCCTCTCATCGCTATAAGCCGCGTTATGTATGACCCGCTGTGCGGCACGCATATAGAGCGCTTCCCGTTTCTCAAGGACGCGCCGGTCGAGGGACAATACACGGACGCGGTGAAGGTCAACTTCAAGCCCATGGGGAGGCAGCTGCGCAACGTGCGCTGCATGCGGTGCGGAGAGTGGGGACACCAGTCGGGTGACCGCGAGTGCGCGCTGCGCGACGCCAACCCGCACGGTAGGCGTCTGCTATTCGACTACTGCGATGAGGTGCTTCTGTCTGTCTCACTGCTGCGTTGTCGCTCTCACTCTGGCTGAAGACGCCGCACGACAGCTGATGGAGGACCCGATGGCGCAGCTCAGACAGAAGCAGCAGGCGTTGGTGCTCAAGAAGGCATCGCTGCCGCTCGAGATGGTTCGTTCGACAGGAGTTTGGCTATGAGTAGATAGTAAACGCGACACCCTCACGAGTGTCGAACTGCAGCAGGAAGAGCCAGGGAAGGAGGAGTTTGAGATCCTGCTGTCAGATGATGACGACCAAGCCGACGGAGAAGGTGCGTCTCGCCTTTCGCTGCGTGTACATGAACACGTCTGATGCTGAACGCTGATTTGGATCCGCAGACGCCGAGCGAGAATACCTCGCGAAGCTGTCATCCAAGGAGAAGAAGAAGCTGCTCAAGCAGCTCAAGCGCCAGGAGGCGCGCGGGAGTGAGTCGAGCAGCGAGTCTGCCTCGGACGCGAGCAGCCGGCACAAGAAACGGCGAAAGAAGCACACCAAGGAGCCGAAGAAGGAGAAGCGCAAGCGAAAGTCCAAGCACGAGAGCAGACCACGCGACTCAGATGATGACGAGCAGAAGAGCGCCGAGAAGAGACGGAGGCGGTCGAGCCGAGAGTCAAGTCGAGGGTGGACTTCCAGAGCTGAGGACGACGAGAAACAACGCAGCGAGCGCTTGGAGACTCACTCAAGTCGCCGTTCATCGAGGTCATCGCGCTCCCGGTCTCGTCGCCGCGAAGACTCAGATTCGCGCCGTTATCGATCTCGTCACGACTGAGTGCTGTAAGTGCGAGCGCATAGCGAAGAGCTTTCGTTCATTTTTATCGATTCAATACGACACGGATACTCCACGTTTAATGAGGCGCTTGTGAAGGTTTAATGAGCTCTGGGCATGTGGCGACGCGAAGGAACTGGGCACGAACGTGGACCCGGTCTTCAAGGCTTGGATGCAATCGACCACTCACAAGAGTCGCGATCTGCGATCTGGTCGCTCTGCAGACATGTCTTGTTTGTCCTCGCCCACTCACGACAGCCGCCATTCGACAATTGACCCACTCTTATCAAGCCGCCAGTCCTCCACGCACGAGCTTCTGTGCTCCCGGTATCCATCTTGCCGCAAAGCCAGCGTATTGGGTTCGTCATGCTTGCACCAGCCTCTAGCAAAAGCGTGCGCTTCAGCAAAACAGTGAAGGCTCAGAGAAAAGCATGACGACTTCGAGGCAGCGTCCCCGACGGAAGAGTCGAGCGCAGCACCGAAGACGGGCGCGGGAGAGATGACAAGGACAACAGATCAACTAAAGACGGGGCGGCTCGAAACATCGACCACAATCCCCTCTCGCGCCGCAAAGTATCGCGCCTTTCAAACCAGACCGCGCTCTGCGGACGAGGAGGAATGGGTGGAAAGACGGTGTGCCGAGAGGCGAGCACGACTGCCAGACTCAAGGACAGTCGTGGCAGCTCTCGACAATACTGTAACGAGAATCACGGCGAAGCAGTTCTTGGCGTTCTTCGTGTGGGTGCTAGGCGAGCTGAGCGACTGCAACAATAGCGTAGAGGAGAACAAGTTGAAGATCAAGACCTTCACACTGCTTCCATGAAAGCATCCACGAGCGATCCATGTACCTGTCAGCACAAGTACCATGGAAACTCTCGACAAGACCGTGCGCGTCAACCCGGTCAACTTCGACAAGGTTCACGGATACTCTGCCTCGGTACTTCGGTACCGTACCGAGGTGGTGGCATGTTACTGCTATGAGCGCTCCTGACGACTGGACGTCAAGGCGTACATAAGCCGGCACAAGGCGTACGACGCGATAGCATGTGCGCTTACTGGTGGAGAAGAAGATACTCTGGTTGTATGGGGAGCCGCGCAATGCTCATCTCAGAGCAAAGGGTGCGCGCCTGTGCCGACATGCGTCCTTCGCCGCAACATCGCTGCTTGTGTGAAGCGCCTCGTGGATCAGGGCGCGTGTCGGACTTCGACACTCTACTGCGTCTGCAACCAAGAACTCGACGGACATTGCACAGCGAAGAGCGGCGCGAAGTCCTGCACCACCTGCGCGTTTCCAACAACGTGTCATTTCATCACAGTGTGGCCGCTTTCAGTCGAGCGCGATTGCCATGAAGCAATTCTGCTCGGGGCGGTGCATCATGACTGGACAGGGCGACTGAGGCATCGCTAGGAGGTGGGGCTCTACCAAGTGTCAGGCGTAGCCTAGTGCGGAGCGGATGATCGGTTCCGAGAGCAGGCGGAATCAGGACGCTTTCGTGAGCCTTTTAATCATGACGCGATGCAGGCTTTGGAAGGCACGGAATAATCAAAAAAGCCATGACTTCGCGGAGCAGCCGCAAGCAGAGCGCGCGCCAGCAGCAGCAGCAGCCGCCGCAGCAAGCGCCGGCATTCGACAGCTCCGCGAATGCGCCCGCGCGCATTTACCCGCCCGACGCCTCCCGCGCGTCGCCTGTGCTGCAGGTGCGTTGGCGCTCCTCTTGCATCTCGTTTTCATCTCATTCCACAGCTCATTATTCTGCGGATCCAGGCGCTGCAGACCGTGGGCAAGCCCGTGACCGTCGTCGGCGTGCTGAGCGCCAGCTGCGAGGCGCCCGAGCGCGCGTTCGCGTTCGCTAACCGCCTCATCGGCCGCCACGCGTTTCAGGCGTCGTCGTCTCCCGTGGCAGCGGCCAGCGCTGTTGGGGCGAAGGACGCAGCGCTGCTGCCTGCGACCATCCACTTGTACTACGACGAGGCGAGAGCCTGCGTGTACCTGCTGGGCGTCGTGCGGCCAGAGAGCCAATGGATTGAGCGAGACGCGGCGGAGGTCGCGGCCTTCGAGCGCGAGCGCTTCAAGGTGCAGCTGCTGCTGCACACGAGCTGCAACATGCTCTTCGTGCTCCAGGAGACCGTGCGGCTGCCGACGTCGCTGCTCAAAGACGCGCGCGCGCTCGCGGCCGAGAAGCAGCAGGTGCTCGCGCAGCTGCAGACGGCGCCAGCAAGCGCCAAACCGGCCAAGAAGAGCGGCGGTGGTGGCGGCGCTGCGTCAGTGAGCGTGTTCGCGCCGGGGCGGTGTGTACCACTTGTGCTCTACGTCGTACCAGCGCCGGACGAGGTGCACGCGGCGAGCTCGTCGAGCAGTAAGTCCCGGCCGCCGCTCACAGCGTTCTGCAAGGCGTTCGAAGGCAAGCTGGCTACCTTGTTCCGGTCGCTGCGCGGGGGCCTCGTGGGCTCGGTGCGCATGCGCGACGCGCTGACGGCGACGAACCTGAGCAAGGAGCGTCGCTTATATAACTTGGACCCTTCGCACTGCGCTGTGGTGGTGTCGACGAAGACCGTGACGGAGCAGGGCGGCCTCGAAGCTCGTCTGCTCGACCTCCTCGATTCGCTCGACGTCGACAGTTGCGAGAGCGGCGCCGACGACACGCGCGCCGACCTCGCCACACTGCTGCAGCCTCTCGAAGACGACGACGCGGGCTTCCCGCGCGCCGTGCAGTTCCTCAACCGATTCGTGGATCTGCTGCTGGCGTCGACAGGGTCGCTGGCGTCGGCGCCGCCGAGCGCGACTTCGTCAGGCGGCGGCGGGTCCGGGAGCAAGGAGGCGGTACGCATCGACCTGCTGCCGCTCGCGCACTGGCTCAAGGCGTGGAACGCACTCGTGAAGACGATGCACCGCATGGACGCCAAGCGGCGGCAGGACGCGCTGGCACTACTGCAGCAGTTCGAGCATGGCGAATGAGATGGCGAATGTGGTGCGAGTGGCGAATGAGGTGGCGCCAGATGAGCGGATCCTAGGAGAAATGAGGTCTGGCGCGAAAGATCGCGAGGCGCCACTTCAACGACTTGGCGTGCATTCAACTTGGAAAGATCGCGAGAGCCTCGCCTGTCGAAGAAGAAGACCATGAGGTGCCGCCTCGTACTTAGCGCGAACGGCAAGTCTTTTCCGTCACTTGCGAGCTCTCATTCACAAAAGCCGCCTCTTCACGCCACACGACCATGTTCCTGCGCTCGCTCTACGGCTCGCGCATGCCGCAGGCGCTGCACGTGCGTCCGCTCGCGACCGCCCGGTACTGCTGCTCCTCTTACTGAGCGCCGCGTCTCACGCTCGCTTGCCGTCACGCGCGCAGCCGCGCGCCGACCCGCAGGTCTCGAGCTACTGGCAGGAGGACACCACGAGCTCCCGCGAGATCGCGCGCGCCGTGGCGGAGGCCGAAGCGCTGGACGACGCCAAGGACGACGCCAAGAAAGCGAGCGCGCTGGTGGCCTCGGTGGATGCGCGCAGCGGCGCTGCAGGCGGCAGTGGCGGACGGCGCGCACTGCAGCTCTCGGCGCAGCTGCTGTCACAGCTGCCGCCCGGCGCCCCCGGCCTCGAGGACGTCGACGGGCTGCGCGTGGAGGACATACCGCACTCGCCGGCGCAGCTCTCGCCCACGGGACTCATCTCGATTGCGGCTGCAGACATCGACGAGGCGGCGCCGCGCCTGCCCACGAACGCCGCGTTCGACTGGGAGGTCGTTGAGGCACTGCGGCGCTCAGGGCGTCAGGAGAGCAGCGACGACAACGGAGCGGACACCGCTGCTGTGGAGACCAGAGGGCGACGTCTGTGCGTAGAGGCTACTTATGCGAGCGGCAGAGGTGGCGCCAGCAGCAGCTCTGATGTACTTTGTGAGGCTTGTGTGTGGCATGACTATGTAGGACTAGCATCTTCGCCGACGCACTCGCGCAGGTGATCGCGCCGCTGCCACCCCACTCGGCGCCGCAGTCCGAGGGCGAGCACGAGGCGCAGAGCAAGCTGCGCTTCCTCTCTCTGCTGCGCCGCATCAACGAGCTGCGCTCGCAGCAAGTGGACGTGCGTCGAAGCGCTTTTCATTGATTGGTGGCGTCGCACTTCTTACTGACACTTCCTATTACCCAACAACCGCTGCAGCACGACAGCTGGGATGGGCTCCCGTACCCGCAGATTCTCGCGCTGCCGACGTTCAAGTACACGGCGCGCGAGAAGAAGGTCGACGTCGCGGACGAGCCGCAGATCAACAACACTCTGTGCGTGCATACGCGTCTCATAGTGTAGCGGAGGCTTTCGTCAGTGCCACTCACTCATCTTTTCTGCTTGGTGTGGGGTGGTTGGTGGCTGTAGCTGCGCGGTGTGCTACACCGAGTACATCGTGGACGAAGAAGTGCGCGCGCTGCCATGCCTCCACTTCTACCACCGCGAGTGCATCGACCAGTGGCTGCTGCACCACCGCATGTGCCCGATCTGCAAACACGTCGTCGCGGTGTACTAGCGAGCGGAAGAGGAAGGTTGGTGGAGGAGGAGCCGCGCCGCCTCCTTCGAGTGGAGAGAGAGAGAGAGAGAGCTACTGTTCGACGACACCTCTTTGTGGAGAACTTCCGACGTGGATCCTGCTGGCGTACAGGGGTACATTACATGAAAAGCGCTCGAGTCGTGAGCTGTGAACATGAACGGGCATTCCTCGTGACAGAGAAGCGCGCGCGTGCACTTTCTGTCGTTTCTCCGCCCGCTCGCTCGGGTCTACAGAAGTTAGTGGTCCAGAATACGGAGATTGCCCGTCACGACCTTGTCTTCGAGCACCGTTCCGTCCGGCAGGTCGATGTGAGCGCCTTCGTTTGCGACGAGAATCACAGTTCCCTGCGTACACCAGGCCGTTTCAACTCATCAGTCATCTGGCTTGACAGTTTCGTTGCGTCATAAAGGTGCAGCTCGCCCCTTCATCACGCAACCGCACACACACCTTCAGCGTAATGTCGGATCCGAACTTGACGTCGCCCGCGACCGTCAAGTGATCGAGCTCCATAATGTTGGGGATGCCACGCTCGAAGCGCGCTGAGTACTCCTTCGCGCTCGCAAACTCGAGCCCGAGCTTGACGATCGGGATCGTCGGAACCGGACGCTCCGGGTTCATGAGCAAGCTGCCGTGCTTGATTTGGTACAAGTTGGACTGCACGAGGAACAAGTCCGAGGACGACTTGACCGGCAGGAAACGCGAGCGCGGGACCTTGACGCCGATGAAGTTCTTGAAGAACTGGATACCCTCGCCCGCCGCGGTCTCGAGCTGCACGACCTTGACGTTCTTGGCGGTGCGCGCCGACACGATCGGCTCGATGTCGATGATGTCCTGCGCCACGAGGCGCTGGATTGCGCGCAGGTTAACCCACAGGTTGTTCGTGTTGAACGTCTTGAACTTGTTGATCGACCGGAACTCGTCCATGTGCTGCGGCGGCACCTGGCTGATCTCGAGCAGGTGCGGCTTGTCGCGGTAGCTCACGAGCGTGCCGCCCTGGATGTCTGCACGCGTCTTATCTGTCACCTCCATGACGAACTCGGAGTCCTCATTGATCATGTGGTAGAGCACGTCAAGGTTCACAGTCGCGCCGAGGTTGTCGACGTTTGAGATGAAGAGGTACTCCTTGCCCTGGTTGATCAGATTCTCGAGCAGCCCCGACTCGAAGAGCGCGTTGTACACGTCACCGTGGCCTGGTGGGTACCACTTGTCGCGCGTTGTGCGATCGTATTTGGTGGTCGGCAGCGGCAGCATCGTCTCCTTGACGATGAACGGGTAGCAGCTCTGGTTGAACGTGTGGATGCTGAGGTTGTGCATGCGGTACTTGCGGATGATCCGCACCGTCTCCTCGTGCGTGTTGAACGAGTTCATGAGCACGAGCGGAACGTCGACGCCGTAGAGGCTGTTGAGGTACTGGGAGGACGTGAAAGACGCGCGCCAGAAGACGCCCGGTCCCGAGGGTGAGATCATCGTCGTGATATCAACACTGCTAAAAGTAGTGCAGCGATGCGCACCTCGACTTGGCGGACGGTGAGGTCCAGGAACGACAGGTCCTGGCGCACCTCGATGGCGCTCTTGGGACCCTCGCAGCCGAGCGTCGTGCCCAAGCCGCCGTTCAGTTTGAGGATCACCTAAAGAGGTGCGCAGTCCACCAGCCTGTTAGTACTGAGAGTGATACACCATCACATACGCGTCCGCACCAGCTTGTCGAGCAACTCGTGCTTGAGGTTCATGTCGTTCGGGCAGCTCTCGAGCGCCGTGCTGGGCAGCAGCATCGCGGGCGTCGGAGGCTTCACCGCGTTCCTGCGCGAAGTGTATCAGCGCCACTCGCTCTCCCCCTTTGCCTCTCCTAACACAACCAGTCGAGAGCCGCACCAGTCGATCACGTCCTTCTTGTGCTTGACGTATTTGCGGAAGAGCTTGAGAAAGTTCTTGCGCTGGCGCGGCCCCATGAGCTCTTGCGACGAGAGCGCCTCCGCCATCTGGTCCTCGACGGAGAAGCGCGCGGGCACGTGTGTCTTGTAGTGCATCATGGACGGGAGGAGGGACGGGAGGAAGGGAAGGGAGGGGGTACTCGCTGCACGTGCACTCGTGCTGTGCTGTTAGGAAGGAGGGTCCTCAACGCTTGCGCGTGTTTAGGAAATGAGAGGAGCGAGGAAGATCGCTTCCCTCGTATTTTTCACTATCCGCAATCTCGTCACTTGAAGTTGACCGTCACTGAAGCGAGGTGATTCGATCTCAATACTAGGTTGCATTCCACTTTTTGGCTCGAAAAAGTTCGAAAGAATACAGATCAGTTATGATCGCGGTTTGAGATACGTGCTCTCTAATCTTGAGCTTTACCTCGGTTGCAAGCACTCGGATCGACATTCAAGATGCGATTACTGCTTTTCAAATCTCGATGTCCATCTGTTGTTGCACACACTTCCGCCATCGAGCGCTCCTCTCCTCCACTCGCACTCCTCTTGCCTCAAGTGCAAGCGACCGGAGGAGAAGTAGACGACGATGGCGCTCGAGACCACGCGGCTGCTGGGCGCGCGCCGTCTCTCGACCGCCAGCAGCGCCGCGTCCGCGCCGTCGGTCATCCCGCAGCGCTGGCGCCGCCGCTTCCCCGTCATCCAAGCCGCCGTCAACAGTGCGTCGCTCGCGTGCTGCTTACAACGTACAGCCTGCACCTCCTAACACCGCTCATCTGCTGCGGACAGTGGCGCGTAGCGGCGCGCTGCACGTCGCGCTCTTCGCGGTCACGGCCGTTGCCTTCGGGCTCGTGGTGCTCGTGCACACGCAGAACCTCATGCTTCCGGGAGCCAATCTACCCGCCGCCGCGTACGGCGCCGCTGACATTGCGGGTGACGCGCCGCCGCGGCTGCATGCGGACGCGAGCAACTGCTCCGAGCGCTTCTTTGAGCAGAAAGTGGACCACTTCGCGTGGCTGCCAGCCGCCGCGAACGCGTCGACGCCCGCCACGTACCAGCAGCGCTACCTCATCAACGACCAGTTCTGGAACCCGCACGACAAGAAGGCACCTGTGTTCTTCTACACGGGGAACGAGGGTGACGTCACGCTGTACGCGAACCACACGGGGCTCATGTGGGAGAACGCTGAGGAATTCGGTGCGCTCATCGTCTTTGCCGAGCACCGCTACTACGGCAGGAGCTTCCCGTTCGGCGACGCCTACATGGACCACCTCGCGTACCTCAACCACGAGCAGGCGCTCGCCGACTTCACGGAGCTCATCTTCTTCCTGCAGCGAGAGCACGGCGCGGCAGACCACCCGGTGATCGCGTTCGGCGGTAGCTACGGCGGCATGCTCTCGGCGTGGTTCCGAATGAAGTACCCATCGATAATCCAGGGGGCGATCGCCGCGTCGGCGCCGATCTTCGGATTCCCGAGCTTCCCAGAGTGGCGTGGAGACAATTACTGGCAGGTGGTGACGCGCGACGCACAGCCCGCAACGGGGTCCGCAAAGAACTGCGTGCCAAACGCGAAGAAGGCGTGGCCGAAGATCTTTGCGCTCGCCAAGAGCGCGGCGGGCCGCGAGAAGCTCTCGCGCATCTTCCGTCTCTGCGCACCGCTCACGAAGGAGGCCGAGGGTGAGAGCGTCGCGATGCTCGTGCTCTTCGGCTTCGACAACCTCGCAATGGGCAACTTCCCGTACCCTTCAAGCTACTTGACCGGCGGTGCCGCCGACCTGCCAGCGTGGCCTGTGCGCGCCGCATGCTCGTTCCTTGAGGGCGAGTTCGAGGACGGCGTGGACGACGACAAGCTCCTCGCCGCCGTGCGCGACGCCGGGAACGTGTACAACAACGCAACGAAGGACCTGCAGTGTCTGAAGCTGCCGTCGCCGGAGGACTTCGGCGGCATCTGGGACTACCAGTGGTGCACGCAGATGCTGCCGCAGGAGACGTACTTCAATACGAACGGTGAGAGCGACATGTTCTGGCCGCGCAACATCACGATGGAGCAGATCCACGCGCACTGCCAGGAGACATGGGCGACGACGCCCGACCCGGACTGGATCCGCGTCAGCTACGGTGACGAGCGCTTGCGCTTCGCGTCAAACATCGTGTTTAGCAACGGGTTGCTCGACCCCTGGAGCAGCGGCGGCGTGAAGCACGTGCCCGAAGGCTCCAAGGTCTCGATCGTGGAGATCGCGGACGGCGCACACCACCTGGACTTGTTCTTCAGCCACCCGGCCGACCCCGAGTCCGTCAAGAAGGCGCGCAAGCTCGAGCTGGAGCACATCCGGCGCTGGATCCACGAGTTCGCCGCCTCGCGTTAACGTGGCCAAGGCCGAAGTTCGCCGTTGGAGGTAAACGAAGACTAGTCCTGGAGCTACTCTGGGTCAAATCTGCCCCCTCAAGTCGACAGGAGGTCGGAGACCTAGCTGCGTGGCACCGCGGGTCCGGCTCTCCCAGACACCGGGGGCTCGATCTCGGTGGAGGCGTGCATCATCGCCCCGTTCTACCGGGTCCGGAGCCTCCGGTATCTTCGCGTAGTTTCGCTGTTTCGGAAATTTTCGCGCTATTCAGGAAATATTCGCGCTGTTCAGGAAACTTTCGGGTGCTTTTGTTCCTCGGGCTTGGAAACGAGGCAGCTTTCAATATTTACTGGCTCGGAGCGATAGATCCCCGCAATTTGCAGATTCGCCTTGATCTGCCACGTCAATCCTCACAACCGGATCGAGCACCTCGAAGCAGATCTCCTCCCCCCCATACTATGGCGACACTGCGCGCGCTGCTGCTGCGCGCGGCGGCCGCCGCCGCGCTCGTGGCCGGCGCGGCGCACGCCGCAGCCTTCGGCATCGCGCTCGAGTCCTCGAAGCTCGCGCTCTCGAGCGACGCGCTGCGCCTCGCGCTCGTGCTCTCGCCTGCGCAGGCGACTGTGACGGAGCTTACAATCGACACGCTGGTGGATACGGCGGGCGTCGCCGTGCTCTCGAATCTGGTGCGCGACGGTACAGCGGCTTGTGTACGGCCAGGAGGAGCTCACCTATGTTATCGCATCGGATGATGTGACGAGCAGAAGGTGCCGGGGGACGGCAGCACGTTCGTGGCGGCGCTGGACGGCGCCAAGAAGCTGTCGGCGGGCATGTACAAGCTCAAGGTGACGGCGGCGACCGCGGAGGGCCAGGACGCGGTCTCGGAGGTGCTGCAGCTCAAGGTGCGGCGGCTCATTACACACAGCTGCTTCCTCTAGTGGATGTTTGTGTACGGGCGAGAAGCTGACGTACTACATGTGCTGATTGGCGACGCAGGTGACGGTGCCGGTCGAGATCGCCAGCGCCGAGCTGAACGGCCTCACGCTCGCACCGGGCGAGACGCTGGCGTCGCAGGAGTTCAGCTCCGGTTCGGGCGACGCGCTGCGCGTGACCGTGAAGCTCCAGCAGGCGCACGACAAGGCGCCGGTAGCGGCGCACCAGGCGTTCCTGCGCTTCTCGCACGCGAGCGAGAAGAGCGCGGACACGTACTTCGTGCTCGTGGCGGACAAGCAGAAGACGCATTCGGCCGTGCTGCAGTTCGCGACGCTCAGCAAGAAGTTCGGCTACCGGTCGGGCGCGTACAAGCTCCAGCTGATCGTCGGCGACCCGGCGTTCGAGGTGGGTGGCGAGCGGCAGTCGGTCTCGTGTTCCCCCTTCGTGACCTTAGCGCTGACCTCGAGCTACGATATTTGGCAGAAAGCGATCGTGTGGGACCTCGGCAGTGTGGAGCTGCAGCTGGCGTCGGCGCCGCCCCCGACGCCGTCGCCGCTCTACGCCAAGCCTCTGCTGCACGAGAGCGACACGACGCTCCAGGCGCTGCCGGAGATCACGCACGTGATGCGCGCGCAGGACCCACGGCCGCCGGTCGCCGTCTCGCTCGCGTTCACGGCCGCTGTGCTGGTACGTGCTGTCTATCTCGATCGACCGAATTCGGCGTCTGTTGTTCTAGTTTGGAACCATTGTCATTCATTGGTCGTCGTCGTGGCCGCTTCAACGGCCACGCGTTTCCTAGTGTGTTTAACGAACTACGTCCTCATGGGACAACGCGCGTTTTACTGACGGCCGACCGATGATGACGGCGTATCTTCTTGCAGGTGCCGCTCGTGGTCTTCCTGCTGTTCGTGGTGCAGCTCCAGCTGAACGTGGGCAAGCTCTTCCACGGGAACGTAGTCGTGTTCGGCGTGGGCTTTTTGGCCTCGCTCGGCGCGATCCTCGCGCTCTTCGGGTTCTACTGGCTCGAGCTCACGATGTTCCGCACGCTCGGGTACCTCGCCGTGCTCGGCCCGACGAACCTCGCGTTCGGCCACCTGACGCTCAAGCGGCTCGCGGCGCAGGCCGCTGCCGATGATGCGATCAAGAAGACTAAGCACGACTAGTCTCGTGTTCATTCGCAGGAGCGGCGCAGAGAAACACCGCCGTCGAAGGGCGTGACAGTCGATCGAGCGCCTGTAGCACACAACACGAGGCTTTGAATCGATGCATGCTTGTTTGTGGCGGTGACTCCTGGTGATGTCCACGACGACACGCGTGTGGCCTTCTCTCGGCCCTTGCGCGCCCACCACACGTTCGTCCTCCACGGGATCACAAAGCAAGAGTCCCCCCCCCCTAAAGTTACTTGGCAGGCTTTTTATTATTCCGGGGCCATCACGGCGCAGTTTCGCGCGAAATACAAAGTAAATCGAAAATGGAAACATTCCGAGAGTCACTGTGTGCGTGTGTGGGGTTGTTGGGCTGAGAAGGCTCATTCTTCGACTGTCTTTCGACCGAGAAGCTGCCGCCGATGAGCGCCGGGAAGCAGCAGGAGACGCGCGCGTCCGAGGCGCTCCCCCCGCGGTGCGTTGCGAGTGATGTGTAGGGAGCTTGACAATGCGAGAGACCCGAGGATGCGACGCCTGCGGTGATAATTGGCGAAGAAGATCTTGGATGGATGGATGCATGGGATGTAATGGCTCATGGAAGAAGATCTGGGCGAAGGAAGGTCGCTGACTCTCTCACTGCTATCCCCTGCGCGCTCTACAGCCCCCTAGTCGAGCTTTACGCTCCAGACAACAACAGGAGCAATAACAGCCTCAGCAGTAGTAGGAACCGGCGATCGGTTGCTCCCCAGCACCAGCAGCAACAACCCGCAGCCAGCAGCAAAGTGATGCGTGCAAGCAGCGCCGTGTGTCTGCGGCCAGGGGTCATCCTCTTCGACCCGAAAGACCTCGAGACGGCGGGTGGGGCGGGGCGTCGGAAACCTTATCAGCTCCAGATCCCGAGCCCCTCGAGCGAGGACGACACGTTAACCGACGGCAGCGGCGACAATCAGCTCGACCACGACCTGCCGGAGGAGGACGAGGCCGCGCGGAACGACCGCATGCGGCTCAAGGTCATCGAGGAGATCTGGTCCACAGAGAAGGCCTACGTGCGCGATATCCGCACGCTGCACGACTACTACATCGTGCCACTCGAAGACAACAAACACCCGATTATGGAGGACGCGCAGATCGCCGTCTTCTTCAACAATTTGCGGCAGCTCGTTATGCTCAACTCTAAGCTGCTCAACGACCTCACCGACATCGTCGAGAAGCGCGCGGCGGCGCTCAACGACTCGCCCGGCTCCGGCAAGGGCAAGCCGCCGGGAAGCAACAACAGCCGCAGCAGCAGCCCCGTGGCAGCCGCGGAAGGCGTCGGCGCCATCTTCTGCCGCTACGCCCCGCTCTTTAAGCTCTACGCAGGGTACGCGAAGGACTACGAGGGCGTGGCGGAGCTGCTCCGGAACTACACGCAGGACACGCGCCTCGGGTTCGCGGCGTTTCTCGAGAACTGCCGCGCGCGGAGCGGGTCGATGAACAGCTTCGACAGCCTCTTGATCATGCCGATCCAGCGAATCCCGCGCTACAAGCTGCTGCTCGAGCGCGTTCTCCAGCACACACGCGTCGGCCATCGAGACGAGAAGTTCGTCAGCGAAGCGGTCCGCGGCGTGAGCTTCGCGGCGTCCTTCATCAACGAGACAGTGCGTCACCAGGAGAACCTCGAGACGGTGCTCCAGACCCAGCGGCAGTTTGGCGGCCAGCTTTCGCTCTTCACTCTCGACCGGCGGCTTATCAAGTCGGGCAAGCTCGTGAAGATGTCGACGAAGCGGCAGGAGGAGGTGATGCTGCACCTCTTCAACGACATTATGCTCTATAGCGGCGTGCTCATCACGGGCGGATACCGCATTCGCCGCATCGTGCACCTCAACTCGAAGGCGGTGGGTGTGAAATGCAACCTACCAGCGTCATACGACTCGCTGGTGGAGACAAAGAGCCTGGGAGTCGACTGCGGGTTTCTCGTCACAAGTCTCGAGAAGACTTTCGTCCTCTTTGCAGCGACGCCCGCCGCTCGGAAGGAATGGGTGGACGCGATCTCAAGCGCGATCAATGACGCGCAGAAGAACACCGTGTGCGGCGTGAGCGAGAGCCCAGCGGACGCTGCTGCGCTTTGGGTGCCCGACGCTGTCGTGGGTTCGTGCACGATCTGCCAGAGTGCGTTCAAGGTGTACTTTCGGAGACATCACTGCCGCCGATGTGGAGCAGTGGTGTGCGGGAACTGCTCCGGGAAGCGCTCGATTCTGTTTCTTGGAGACAGTGCGAGAGAAGAGCGCGTATGCAACCCGTGCTTCAAAGTGCTCGACTTGGTGAAGAAAGCGGCATTCCACTGGCTGTCCCGCGTGATCGAGTTTCGAGGTGTCCTGCGACGAAAGCGCTGGAACAAGTGGTCGGAGCACTACTTTGAGCTCAAGGCTGGGATGCTGAAGCAGTACACGATCTCCTCGAAGAGCGGGAACTCTGTCAAGAATTGCACTGACACGCTCGACTTGGCCGGCGCGATCGTGCTGCACCGCTCGGACAGTCGGTCCCAGAAGAACCGGTTCTGCTTCCAGATCTCGACTTCGGACTTCTTCGACCCAGATCTGATCCCGGAGGAGACATATCCCGAGGCGCCGGTGACGAGCACCCTGATGTCGAAGATCTCACCTTTGAAACAGGCGGTGACACGTTTTGGGGATGCTGTGCGAATCCGCGACTCAGCGAGTACAATGACGAGCGAGACGAGTGTGCCGAGCTTTTCCAAGCCCTTGGACGACGCGAGCGGCTGGATCCTCTGCGGTAGCTCGTATGAGGAGGAGATGGCGTGGTCGACTGCAATCCAGCGGACCGCCGACAAGGCGCTGCACCGCATGCGACGCTCGCGAGTGACCGAGTCGGCGCTGCCTGCGTCCTTGGAGCGCATTCAGAGCTACTGTCCGGGGATGATTGCTGTCGGGAGGCAGTCGGAGGCGTCTGGGTCGTTTGCGGATGATAGCACGAAGCTAGAGAGCCGCCGCCTGCAGATACTGAAGGAGATCATTCGTTCGGAGGAGAGCTACGTCACGTGCCTCGGAGAGTGCACTCGCATCTATGTGCAACCACTTCTGCTTCGGCAACTCGAAGGACAGAAGCTGTTTCGCCGGCGTCAGAGCAAGTACAAGAAATCAATCTTGCATCCGTTCGGCGGCAGTGCAAGCACGAGCATCACCGCCGCTGCAAACGGCACGTTCGTTCAGCGCGCTTTCAGCAACAGCAGCATCCAGAACGTCAACACAATGCGTCGACTCGGAGGCGGCTCTAGCGCGTCGCTTTCTGCATCCGACAGTAAACCAGGAAGCAACTCGGGCCAGACGCAGAAGATCATGGTGCTGGATGCTGACATGGCGATCTTCTTCAGCAGCATCGACCAGATTTGCACGCTGAACCAGCAGCTACTGGAGCACTTGGCACGGCACTTGGAGGAGACGATGCGGCAAGACGAGGACGACAAAGTCCATCGCGCGGTACGTAATCTCCTGAACCAATGGTTGACTGTGAGTGAGAGCTAACACGTTGTGCTATCAGGGTGCAATCTTCAACGCGTACGCGCCGCTGTTTCAGTTATACACGTCATACGCGAGCCGCCACGAATCCGCGCAGAAGGCGATCGACTCCCCGCAGTTCGCGGCATTTCTGAAGGAGATGCCCGAAGAAGCAAGTGTCAATCGTCTGCGCACGTACTTGAACATGCCGATGGAGCGCATCCCGCGGTACAAGATGCTGCTGCAGGAGCTGCTGGAGAGCACGTCGCCCGACCACATTGACTATGCGCCGCTGCAGAGCGCGATCAACAGCATGGACCTGGTAGCGTTCAAGATACAGGAGATCATCGCAAGGCGAGAGAACGTGCGCAAGATCGACGAGATCAGCGCGAAAGTCGGCATTGATCTCCGCGGCCGGCGATTCGTGAAGGAAGGCACGCTGCGGAAAGTGTGTCGGGCAAAGGTGCAAAAGTACTACTTCGTGCTCCTGGAGGACGGTGAGTTGGCTCGGCAACGTGTTTAATGGCGGCGACAGCAGAGCTCGAGTTGAGTTGAGTGGATTCTGACATCTGCTGCTATTTCGTGTGCGACAGCCGTGGTATACGGTCGCCAAGGCGGTGGACTTCAAAAGAAGAAGTTCCGCCTCATCGATCTGTGGGAGTGCAAGGTGTCGGACGATACCGAGTCGATCCCAGCGGTGATCAACACGGTCGCTGGCACCGCCAACTCGCAAAAGTACGTTGATGTTCCTGTAACCTGTGATTCTCTCTTACAGTAGTCTAACGCGCGTGCGTGCGTGCTGTCTTGCCCCTCCCTTGCGTCTGCAGCGCATTCTATTTCTTCTCGCCGCTCAAGTCTTTCATCCTCCTGACCGAGTCGGAGGAAGAGAAGATGATGTGGACATCGAGTATCCGTGAGAGCATTACGCGGACCCTGGGCGGTCCCATGTCGGCGCGACGGGCAAGTATTCGGTCCGAGCTGCTGCTGAGCGAGGACGACCTCTCGAACGACTACGAACTCGAGAGCGCGTTCGTGATTAAGAACGGCTGGCTTAACGTGACGAGCGGTGACAGCATCCGGCGTCCGCAGCGCCTGTGGATCTCGCTCACGCTCCAGAACTTGACGCTCTCGACGACGTTCAAGGCAGCGCAGCCGGACGAGTCGATCAACATCGAGCTGTGTGAGGTCACGCCGATGCATGAGGAAGGGTTCTTCCGCCTGGTGTACGCGGTGGACGAGGTGAGATGGGACGCTGCAGAAAGATTTTGTGGAGAGGTTGGAACGACTGACAGGAACCTGATGCATGCTGGACAGATTCGCAATGAAAAGAAGGCGTATCTATTTGAGGCGCAGACGAACCCGGAGCGCGAGGAGTGGCTGCGCGCGCTGATGCACTGTATCTCGGGCAGCTCGGTCCCTAACATGATCGACATGCGCCGGCGAAGCATCAACAACGCGACGCTCGCGCCCGTGTTCATGTTCAACAAGGTGTCGAATGTGTGCACGATTTGCTACCACCCGTTTGCCGTCTACCGCCCGCGGCACCACTGCAGGTACGCTCTTTCACGTTTGGTAGCCACCACTGCTTTGCATCACCGCAGTCGCCATCCAGACTGACTGATTGACATTGTCGCCACTTGCTGGCGTGCGGTGCGTTCCCAGGTTGTGCGGTTGTCTCGTGTGCGGCACGTGCTCGAAGCGCAAGTGGACGCTCGCATACAGCTCGAGCAAGAAGCCGTCCCGCGTGTGCGATAATTGCGCCAAGACGAACTCGAACATCACTGGCTCGCTCGATGCTGAAGCGTACTGACCACAAGATGCGACTCTCAGAAAATGTAGCCAAGTTGCTGTGAAGTAGTGATGGTAATCAAAGCGTGAGTGCTGGTCTAAAAGTTGCCTTTCTTGGGTTGAAGCTTTACCGCAGCCCGCAGTGCTCCGCGCATCGGTCCCTTGGAGCGTGGACAGATCCTGGAGCGCTCATTTCCAATTGTGTGTGCTCGCCCACATCCCCCCCCACACACACACACCAAGTCCCTCATGTCGCTCCTCTATGCCGCCGCGCAGTGCGCCAAGCACGAAAACGCGAACTCAGCGAAGTACAAGACGTGGCACAAGGTCGTCAAGAACATGAGCTCTGGATTCGTCGTCGTTGGCTCCCGAGCGCCGATCGCCAGGATGCCAGTGTGGGCAACCCCAGAAGTCGTGACAGGCGGCTTCACTACCGGGGATCTCCGCGCTGGTGGCGACCTCGCGTTGTACGAGCAAGCAGTTGCGGACGAAGCTCGGGCCCAGGGATATTACCCGCCCAACCAGAACGAGAGTGTAAACTCGACGCGCGCGGCGCGCTTGAGCGCGAACCAGTTTCTCGTGGAGCACGAGCTCGGGATTGAGAAAATGCGCGAGATGCTTCGTTCCCACAAGTACCGCATCACTGTGCCGGAAGAGGGCTGCTTGCTTGTGTTCACGTGGCTCTGCGAGAATGGCCACGCCACCGAGGCACAGGAGCTACTCGAGAAGGTGGCGCCGCTGTTCGACCAGCTGCGCTTCCATCCGGAGCCTCGCGACGAACCGGAAGACACGAGCCGCGCATCTGTCGAGTCTCCGTATAGTATCAAGCAGAAGCTGCAGAAGAGGCTCGCAGATCTCAACCAGACCGACTTCGAGAGTATGGCTGCTCACACGCTCGAGCCTCGCCTCGAGAGGTGGTACGAACTGCGCGAAGAGATTCTCAAGCTGTGGATGCAGACTCTCGACGAGCCGTCCATCCCACCAATCGGATCCTGGTCCTCGGACAAGAAGGTGTCCGGTGACAGCTTGCCGTCTCAGATGTATCCAGTGAACTGGTCCTCGAAGCAGGAGTTCGTGTTTGAACCTGACTGCAGCTGGCCGTGCCAGCAGTATCCTGCGCACTGGAACCAGGAGGCAGAGCGCGTCATCGCTCTGTACGAGAAAGAACTTCCACACATCCGAGCCAAGCGCCTTGACAAGTACGCTCGCATGATCGCGTCAGCGAAGAAGGTGATCGTGAGTGGTCCGCAGGCGCTGACAGGCAAGGAAGTGGCTTGGATTCGCTTTGGTCTCGCCTCCGTGAACGCAAAGCGAGGTCTCCCGGAATCTCCTGCCTACCGCAAGTGGCTCGACGTTCTCGTGTCTTCTTATGCGCGCTGCATTCAGGCGATGAAGATGGACAGAGATCTACACACGTACGCGATCGAGCACTTGGTCAGTGCAGCGCAGACGTTTGCGAGCCGAGAGAACGAGCTGAAGCCATATCTGACCGAAAGCGAAGCGCGCGCGCTGAGCGACCAAATCACTACAGCGTTCGCGAACCATCGCGGTACCTCGACGATCTGTGATTTGATCGACCGGACGGTGGGCATGAACTTGGAGCAGGTGTTCAGCTCAGGCCGCTTCAAGTCACTCGAGATGATCGCGCAGATCCTGCCAGCATTCACCGGTGCGATCCGAGCGAACGCGATCCCGGATCCAGACCTGCGCTATCTCTACCACCAGATCCTGATCGCGTTCGCCGCGCGTCGATCTCTCCTGCTCCTCAACTTCGCGTCACAAGTGCGTGTGACAGAGCTCCCGTGGATCAGCACTGTCGACACACTCCTAGCAGCCGGAACTGCGGGTGACGAGATCGAGCGCATCAAGGCAGCCACCGCTGACTTTTCTCGCGCGATCACTGTGTACGCGCTCAAGTACTTTGGGGAGACACCGCTGTGCAACCCGTTCATTGCAGAGCTCCAGCCGCTCGTGAAGCGGGCGGAGCTCGAGGCGTGCTACCTGACCGAAGAGATCGCTGCGGACATCTTCATGGGCTCTTTCGGCAACAAGTTCGCGCGCGCGTACGAAGTAGCGCAGGAATTCCTCAAGGGCACCAAGTACCAGGCGTACTACGACATCCGCGAGCCCGATGCCATACCACTGACCACAAAGGCCTTCATCGAGCTATGTGCGTCTCGCGCCGGTGTTCCCTGCTACGAGACGACATGGGGAAACATCGGCTACGCCTGGAGCATCACGACGAACGGGAAGCTGATCGAGCAGTGTCAGATTCTCACAACGCACAACCTGGCGGCGCTCTTCGTGGCGCTCAACCTGCACGAGTCCCTTGAGGACCTGGGGGTGCCGACGATCCTGCGCCGCTGCTGGAAGGAGATCATGCGCCTCGCTGCGCTGATTGAAACCATCGCGAATACCGAGTGGAAGACTCGGGGACAGATGCGGCGGTACATTGGCTACACGTGGCGGCAAATGCTCTTCTTCTTCGCGGTGCTCGAGAAGTTCGCGCCCAAGAGCTTTGCGGAAACGCTCGAGGCGATGAAGACTGAGACAGCGAGTATGAAAAACGCTGAGTACCAGGCGCACTTTGTGACGCTGGCGGAGGTTCTGAGCGGAGTAGACACTCGGATCTCAAAGGAGCATGGCCAGGAGGACCGAGAGGCTCGCTCTGGCGTCCCGTACGTCGTGTCATGGGGTGCGAGCGGCACGAGCACAGCGTAAGACGCAGTGCTGAAGCAGTGGTTGAGAGAATGAACGATACAATGGTCAACAAACTGCACAGCGCATTCCAAGTATCTCGAGTCGTGGTGATGCGCGCTCGATCACGATCACGTCGTTTATGCGTGTGAGCTAATCTTCTTGCGCGAGCGCGAGTGGTAGGTGGTAGTGTCACTCGAGTGTGCTGATGGCCATAGCACGCGCAGTCGTGCGCAGTTTTGCTAATCTCGTGCTCTGTGCAGTCGGTCGAAAATGCTTTTGCAGTCGCGAGCTCTTGATCTGCTGATGCACCTAATACCATCCGAAGCTTCGAATGGCTCTCGCTTGTTCGAGCAGCAACAGCAGCTGTCGCTGACCAAGTGCAGTCGAGATCGAGTTCAGTGGCGCTTGATACCCATGATCTCCATACCACGCAAAACTACCAAACTACATCGCCGTGGAAACTCGAGACGGTGCGCGTCGTGTAGGTCGCAGCGTCTCAAATGGTCTCAAGGCTTCCTTCGCTCATTGCCCTCGGACTCGAGAGCGATCGCGTCATTGTGAGAGAACGAGCGAGCGAGGGAACTTGTCCCTCCCGTTGTGTGCAACTCGCGTTAGTTGCTGAGAAAACGAACTTCGCGCATCGTGATCGGATGGTCTGAGAATATTTGTTTGCACTTCGAGTCGAGTCGAGCCGAGTCGAGACGAGTCGAATCTATCAACCAAACAATTTATCGATCGATCGATCGATCGACTGGTCGATCGCCCGCCCGCCCGCCCGCCCACCACGAGAGTCCGCACGTTTGGGAGACAGAAGTGGTCGCGAGGCGTGCATGGTTGGTTCATGCAGCATGAAGCGAGAGAAAATGGCTCGGCCCCGAGAATTTATTCGAGAATTTATTCGAGAATGTATTTGGGAATCTATATGGTTTACGCAAATTGAAGCCACTAGTCAGCGGCCAAAATCATGTGGGTTTTCCATTTCTTGAGGCTTTTATAGCCTTCTCTTTCTATACTCCATGTCGAATCTCGACTGACTCATGGCCATTCGATCTGAACCTGCCATTTGGTGCGTTTTCAAACCTGCCAGCGTATATTACCGCACTCTCGTAACACTCGCTGGCTTTCTATCGGACCGACTGCATTCCTCTAACAACGCGGCGACCAGCAGACACCAAGCGGCCGCGCTCTCGTCCTTCCGCCTCGCACGAGTGCATCATTTGGTCACTCGGCTCGCTCCAGCGCTACAGTCAGTCCCCCAGACAGAAAGAGAGAAAGAGTGAGAGCGAGCGAGCGAAAAGCGCGACGCGGCGGCAGAGAGCGAGTCGAACGAGTCGGCGACTATTTCCTGCTCCTTACCCCCAAGCGCCAGGAGCTAACTACCTGACTTGGAGAAGGAGTGGGAGGGGGCCGATCGCATAACCCACTCAACACACGCGCATTCGCCCGAGCGCACTCGACGCGACGGACGGACGGACAGACGAACGGACGCGCATGCCGCTCTTCCACCGCTCGTCGGCCGCGGAGAAGAAGCCGCGCGCGCACCGCTTCAGCTTCCGCCGCCACTCGCACGAGCCGAACAACGCGGTGAAGGCGCCGCCGCCGGCGGCTCCTGCCGCTTCCTCCTCGTCTTCTACAGCTCCCGCGACCACCCGCCAGGCGTCAGCGTCGCTGCCCCCGCCGTCGAGCGCGCGGCAGCTGCCGCCCAAGGGCAGCTCCATCACCTCAGAGGCCGCGACGTCGGTCGCCTCGTCGCTGCGCTCGTCCGTATCGCTAAGCTTCCTGGACCGCAACTCGGGTGGCGCCAGCGGCGGCGCGGCCACAGCGCCCGAGACCTCGTGCTCAAGCGACTCGGAGTCTGAGGCCGCTGACAGCATGCGCCCGAACGCCACCCACAAGAGCCCCGCGAGCCGCTCGCTCTCGAGCGCCAGCAGCCAGAGCGGAGGCGGCGTGCGCAGCAGCCTCGCCGACTACAGGCAGCTGCGCTGCTCCATGTCCTACAAGAACCGCGTGCAGGCCGAGAGCTTCCGGGGCGACGGCGGCGCGAGCCGCATGTCCGACTTGCGCGCGGCTGACCTGCGCTCGACCGACCTGCGCTCGACCGAGCTGAGCGCGCGCATCAGTGAGTCCGGTCGGAGCTCGCGCACCTCCGAGAGCCGCGACCGGCTTAGTTCGAGCGCACCTGAGTCTGTATCTGAATCCAAGAGCCAGGAACCGCACGAGGTTTCGCCGTCGTCGCATTCGCCGCAAGAGCGAGCGTCCGAGGCGCGCATGACGGAGGCCAACGTCGCGGCGATGCAGACGCGGCGCGCGCTGCAGCAGATGGTCTTGTCGCTCGAGGACGACGACTCGGAGGTCGAGTACGAGTCCGAATCGGAGGTCGTGCGCAGCAGCCGCAGCTCAGACGCCGGCGTGCTGCACGTGAACGCAGACGACTACCGCAGGTTCCAGTTCCGCCTGCGGCAGCTCGAGGACCTGTGTCAGGAGCAGGCGCGCAAGCAGTCCGCCATTGAGGAGACGATCGAGCGTGAGGTGCGCAATCGCACGCGCAAGGTCGTGGACGCCATGGAGAAGAACATCGCCATGTACAAGCAGGCGAAGGACGCCGAGATCGAGCGCGAGATCCAGCGCCGTGTGTCCGAGATGGACGGCGCCGCGCGCGCCTCGCTGCGCAGCAGCTACCGCGAGAGCGCGGGGCGCTACAGCTCGCGCGAGTCCGAGAAGGGCAAGCCGCTCGACAAGCTTTTCCACCCGCGGCGCGCGCGCCGCCGCCTCGAGATGTTGAAGGAGCGCGAGGAGCAGCAGAAACGCGAGATGGAGCAGTTTCGCGAGTTCATCCGCGCGACGGACAGCGCCTCCTCCTCCTCGGCGCACCTGCAGGCAGAAGCGATGATGGGCGGGAAGCCACCGCCGAGCGCGGCGGCTGCAGCGGCGCTCAAGGAACTCGGCGATCCGCTTCTCACAGATGCACTTTGGAGCTCCTCGCAGCAGGAGCTCGTGGGCATGATCTGTGTCCTGCGCAAGCACGTGGCCGTCCAGGAGAGCCAGTTGAACGAGGCCAAGAGCCTCATTAGCGCGGCGATCGAAGCCCGCGAGGAGGCCGAGGAGACGGCGCGCGAAGCGGTGGAGCTCACATTGCAGCTCGACTCGCGGTTAGACCGCGCGAGCCAGGAGATCGTGGTCATCCGAGACGAGCTCCGCGAGTCGCAGCTGCACGCCCGCTCCATGGCTTCTCCACTGACCGACTCGGCCTTGCGCAGCAGCAGCTTTCTGCTGACATCGGACCACGCTCGGCGGAAGGACAGCAACTCGACCATGCCGTCGACGCCTTCCAGTTCTTGTCTGGAATAGACAGCACGCAAATGAAGCCAAGGCACAACCGCCGAGAGTGTGGATACGCCGACCTCCGTGAGCCCTGCCGGCGACAAACAAGCGAATGGCCGAGCGATGAAAAGAGCGAGCGGAGGGCTAACAGCACGATCTGAGTATCGATTTTGAAGCAAGAACAGTAGTAATATAACGAGACAAGATGCAAAACGCTTGCAGGTGTCCATCTGTCGATTGAGAGGAAGGCTGGCAGCACCAGTCGAACAGTGTGAAGAGCATGAGGAAAGTCTCCCACTACAGAGCTGCAAGCTAGTGTTTCTTGTCGGAGCGGGGTCATGAGTGCGAACCATTCGATCACACTCCCGACTCGCACATCTTGCTTCGCTGCTCGCCTCACCACTTGATTCGAGTCTGCTCCGGTCTTTGTCTGTGATAATTCGCACTGTTGCTTTGCTCGCGCTCGCGCCGTTTCTCCAGGTCAAGGCGAAGACGTTCCTGGAAGTTCGCCGCCATCGCCGACGCGCGGGAGCGGCCATTGCTCTTTCCTCGAGATCTCGCTTCAGCCGCCGCATCGGACGCGATCACTCCAGCGAGTATCTTGTACTGTTGCTCACGAGCACCACGTCAGAATGAGATGCCATACTATCGCCATTGACACTAGCATACCTGCTCTTGTCTAGCCTTCCGGTTCTCGAGATCCCTACGCAAGCGATCGTCGAACGTGCCCAAGTTCAGCTACACAAGATGCAATCACCACCGCCGAGTGGTTGGCACAGAATTATGAGGCATTGATCATCTGGAACATTGTAGCGAAGCATCACTCACGTGCACGTACTCGCTTAGCTTTCGACGAAATGCTCGGTGTAAACGAGCACTCCTGCTGCATTTTGCGGAGGATCGCCTCTCGCGACACCTCGCGCTGCATCAAGTCGAGCTGTACGCGGCCGAGGAATTCGTCCTGCACGCGCTCCCACGTGGGCTCGCCGTCATCGTCGAGTCCCGCATTGTTGTTTGAACGGCGCCTCGCCTCTGGTACCTCTTGTCGTTGAGGTTCACGTTGTTGCTTTGCCTCGTGACGTGCGTCTACATACTCCTTCATGCGCTTGAGAAACTGGTCAGCGATCTCGCCCTGAGCATGCACACAACTTGTATTGTGAAGAAACCTCCTCGCATCATATGAGAGCTGCTACACTTCAAGATTGAAAAGCCCAACGCACCCAAGCGATGCGATTCCTGTACGTCACGCCGCAGTTCGGGCACTTCTTGCGCTTCTGACTCAGCTCCGAGTACGACTGCGGGTTACCGCACATCGGACATTCCTGAACAGTACGCCGCGACCATGTTTTGGGTTAAGCGTACTTCTCTTCTTCTTTTCAATGATGTACCATTCGAAAGACCCAGCAGCGCCACCGGAAGTCGCACCTTCTTGTCGACGCGAGCCAAGTACGCGTTCTCTTCGCGTGTTCGACGCAGCTGTTCATTCTTGGCGCGCTCAGCCGCTTCCATGCGTCGGATAAAGTCTTCGTTACGCTGCGCAGCGTTGTTGCCTCCATCATCATCCGAGTCGTCCGCCCCCGCTTTCTTGGAGCTGTACTGACTGCTGCCATTCACGAAGAACCGCGGCTGGAACCGACAGTTGCGCGTGTCATCGAGCTTCGCAAACTCAGGTTTCTTGCCGCCACGTGTGTTCTTTTGCCGCGACAGCTTCGTTTTGTTCTTCGCGAGCTCGTTGATCGCATCCTACGTGCATAGTACGTTACGTAAGTAAGACCAATGACGACGATCCTCGCCCTAATTCGCATGAAAGAAGTTTGTCACGATCAATCTCACCATGTTGCACCTCCTTGATTTGACGCCAGCGCCGCTGTGGTTGTTGTCATCGACTAGCGTCGCGAGAAACACTCGGCGCTGTGTGATTGACAATTGGCGGAACTGGAACGTGCTCAGCTTGTCTTTCATCGTCACAGCTTTGCCTGCCGATCGACTTTGTAGTCCGTTGTGGCTCTGCCGCTGCTTGAAAACTTGGCGGTCAACAGAGCGCGCTCGACCAGACATCTTACTATCACGTTTGTTCTCGCTGCTGCTGCTGTTGTTGTTGTTGTTACTGATGTTTCCGTTGTTCGCACTGTTTCTAGTCTTTGCGATCAGCATGGTTGCTGCATGTAGGATCGCTGGATCTTGCTCCTCGTCTTCGAAATCGTCTTGCTGATATTGCTGCTGCTCCTCAGCAATGGCTTGTTGAACCGCCTGCTCAATCGCCTGCCGTTGCTTGGCTTGCGCCTGAGCCTGAACGTGGCCACTCGCAGTTTTGAGCGCTCTCTGGACCTTCTCGTTGTGCTCTTTCGCGGCGTCGGCTTCTTCCTGGTTCACTTGTGCTGCGATCATCGCGAGAGTTTGCTGCTGTTGCGTGCCACTCTTCTCCGACTGCTGTTGCAGCTGCTTGGCGAAGGCAACGAGTGAAGTCGTTCTTGATGTTTCGACAGCATCGGGTAGCTCATCCTCGCTTTCAACGAACTCGGCGTCGTCCTGTTCATGCTTCGCCGCCGTGGCAGCCTTGTCTTGATCACCTTTCAGCCCGTAGGCGAACGCAGCGAGCGCCGAAGCCATCGCTTCCCGTCGACCGCTTTCGTGCGCTGTAAGCTTTGTACTCGGTCGACGAAACAACTCATGGGATTGTGTGGAGGTCTATTTCACTTTTGAGTTGGCCACCTGCCGTTGGAGCTCGACGAAGACAAGCTCTGAAGTTACTCTCTACATCAATCCTGAACCTTCCGATCGACAGAGGTCGCTTTGACCCGACTGCCTGACACCGCAGGGCGGTGCACGGCTCTGAGCTGCGACGGCTCTTCCAGAGACCGAACCTCGACTTCCAGAGGGGCCAAGATCCTTTGCTGCTCTGATCTCTCGTGCTCTCGCGAGATAGCGCGGACGCCAGATCTCGAGGAAGTTGGCGAGAGGAGAGCCGAGATCGTAAGGATTTGACCTGGCGGTGGTACAGCTGCTGCTTTTGGAGAGCGCGCGGCGCTTGAAAAACTCGTTCGTCGTCGTGTTCGTCGCGACGAGGTAGCAGTGGAACGCGGAGAAGCAGAGAAGCCCAGACCCTGCTCAGGGAGAGGCAGCGGCCAAAGTGGACCAGTGCGCGTCTCAGTAGACTTGTCGTTGTCTTCGTACTGCGAGCAGCCTGCCAGCAGAACGTACCCATGACAGTGCAGAGCAGGAAGAGCGCGACCAAGATCGGCTCCTCGTAAGCAAGGTACCGCAGCGCCACTCGCGCGTCGCTCTCGACCACGGTGTTGGTCGTCAGGTGCACAAACTGCTCTCCGAGGAGTGCCGCGTACTCTTCGCGGAGGATGGCGAAGAGCACATACGATCCGTAGGCGGTGAGCACCACATTCGCCTGCCGCATTCGATGACGAGAGGAAGCGTTGAGAAGTGGGTCGCGGAGCTTACGAGAAGCACTAGATATCCACACCAGCAGGAACCTCAGGAACACAAGATGGTTCCCTTCCCCGATGCACGCGTTCAGCCACACGCAGTCTGTAGCGCGCTCTGTAAGCGCGCAGATCACTGACTCGCCGACCAAATGCCATAGCAGCAGCACGCACGGTGGTCGAAGCGTGGGATGCACACGTCGCAGACGGCGCAGTGCTTGGAGCGCGCCAGTCTGCGCGCGAGTAACGCCAAAGCGTCAGTCGATAGCCAGTGTCACACTAAGTTCGGAAGGGAGGGGGTCGACGCACTTTGAGGTGCCGCAGGTCGCGCACGTGCGGCGGGCGATGTACAGCTCGCCGTCGAACGCGTACGTGGCAAAGTATGCAAGCGAGTCTGCCGCGCGTAGTGAGAACAAGTGGCTTCGTGTGGCACGCCACAGCCTCGACGCCCAGAGCTTCCTAGCACACTCGCACTTGGCTGCAGCACGCCCGGTGGCGCGGTGCTCGCGGTGACGAACGCCGTCAGGGCCGCCGTGACGACTGCGAAGCTCAGCGCGCTGCTCGCAGACCAGTCAGTTCCGCGGTCCCGCGCGCCGCAGAAAGCTGCGCGGATCCGCACATGTGCGCGTTGCTGAGCGCGTCGCGTGGCGCGGCGGCGGCGAGGAACGCGCCGTAGCCGCCGCCCACGAGCGCCAGGTAGAGCGTCTGCACGAGCGCGGTGGGCTTCTCCAGCATCATTTTGATCGGCGAAAAATCCACCCACGCTAAAACGCGTACAAATTAGCGGAAACAGCGCCAAATAGAGCTATTTCGCTGGTGCGGGTAGGGCCGAATTTGTGGCTCCTATCACGCGACCTGCATTTCTGCTAGCCCTGTCAAATCGGTTGACTGAATCTCACCTGATTACACGTGGGAGTGCAAGCACGTCGCTGTCATACTTGCGGTCTGCTCTGATTGGGCGCGAATGCTCCCATACACACAGCAAGCTCTCCCAAAAATCAAAGAGCGCCTCATTCTTTCTCGCCTTGCCGCATCAGCAGCAGCACGCAGGACTCCCGACGTACCTCCAAGCAAGCGATGGGCTCGCGAGTCTTCGTGCGGCTCTTCGACGGCGCGCGCGAGACCGACGACGTGGTGCTCACGCTGCCGCCGCCCCCGCTCAAGTGGACGGCGGTGCTGGGCGCCATGGTGGCGGCGATCGAGCGCGCGGACGCCGACGACGACGACGACGACGCTCCCGCCGTCGCGCCCGAGCGCCTGACGCGCGCGCGGCTCTTTCTGCTGCCGGGCGAAGCACTGGGCCTCGTCGCCGAGGTTCGTTTTGCCTCTCGTAGTGCGGTCGAGTGGCGGTAGTAACAGCCTACTGAGTTACCCACCCACCAGCTCAACGCGCGCGGGCTGCGCGGCATCCGCGAGAACGACCGCTTCGTCGTCTGCCTACAGGGCGAAGACTACCAGAAGCGCGCGGAGGCGCAGGCGGTGGCGCTGAGCGCTGTCTCCACTGACGTCGCGGCGGACGCCGAGAGCAGCAAGCCTGCAGACCACGAGCCGCTGGCGACGACGTCGTCCTCGTCGACGGGGAGCGCCGCGCCGCCGAGCGGCGTGGTTGGCTTCGGGAGCCTCGGTATGAAGGGCAGCAAGCGCTACCGAAGCATCTCCGGTACGATTGCAGTGTTATGGGGCGGTATGTGATTGTGTGTATTATGTACTGATACTAGTGAGGATGTTCTGGTGGCGCAGGCAAGATGGCGGCGATCAAGTCCCTGGGCGACAAGGGCCTCATCAGCGCTGAGGACCGCGGTCATCTGAAGGACCTGCTGCTCAACAATGACTCGCCGCAGCTGCAGGAGGCGCTCGACCAGTACAACAGCACGGGAGACTTCCAGGCGGTCAAGGCGATCCTCCTGGCCGAGTTGCGCAAACCATCGACGAAGCGCAGCGTCGGTGGCGACTGGATCTCCGACACGCTCGTCAACGACATCACCGCCAACTTTGTACGTGGTGGCTCGAGGCTGCTAGTGCGTTAGCTGAGTTACAGCGGTGTTCCTGGGCAACTAAACTCACTCGCTCGCTCTCCATTGTAGAACACAGGTGACTCGAGCGATCCACCGTCAGCTCCAGTACAAAACCAGGCGCTGCCTACCTCGAGTCCGTTCATGTACCAGGCGCCGGAGAGCAGTAGCGCTCCCAACAGCATCGCCGGATCTCCGTTTAACCGCCAGGCGTCTCCGATGGCACCAACGACGCATCTCCGAGACCCAGTCTTCCAGCAGGTGCAACCCGACCAGCAGCAGCACCTGACTGCGACCTCTATTGCATACGGACAAACGCAGTTCGCGCAGGGGGTGTACAGAGGCGGTGGTGTGCTTCCGCACGTGAACCTTCCGATGCGCAACCGCAACAGCATGAACCTGATGCTGAAGCAAGCGGCGTTCGGCGCGCCGCAAGCCCCGATGATGGGTCCACCGTCACTGGACATGCGATATGGTGGCGTCGGTGGGACACCAGGGTACTCGAATCAGCTGGAGAGCGTAGCGCCTTCTCCGATGTACGCACCTGGCATGGCGTATGCGCCTCCAGACTACAGTAACCGCGTTGGCGGACTGCCTCAGCAGTATGGGTTTGTGCTGCCAGGAAACCCTGGTGGCTTCAGCACTACCGCGCTTTATCAGCAGCAGCAACAGTCGTTCGGCATGACTCGATTCCCGTACGGATCTCCGGGGCTGGTGAACGGAGGATACGACTACTACTCGAGTGGCGGTTTCGTTGGTGGCGTCGGCGGCGGATTCGACAAGTCCCAGATGCGCCATGGCGGCAAGTGGACGACCGCGCCACCGATGCCGTCGTACCCTCCTGCATGCTCGAAAGAGGAGAAGAAGGAGAAGATCGCTAAGTGGCTCAAGAAGCGCGAGAACCGCAACTGGTCGAACAAGCCGTCGTACCCGGTTCGCCACAGCATCGCCAAAAGTCGGAAGCGTGGCGAGGACGGGCGCTTCATCACGAAGGCGCGACTGGCCGAGATGGCCCTCGAAGCCGCTGCCGCCAACGGTGGTGCCGGCAACGGGAACACCCACGACAGTGGCGACGCCGACCCCAGTGGGGAGATGTTGCACCACCACCCGGACGTCGGTGGACCAGAGGTCTTTGACGACTACGAGCAGCACTTGTCGATGGCGTCGCTGCCGGCGCCGACGCCAGTACCATAAGAGAACAGAGCTGGTGAAGTGGAGACGCGTTTGCGTCGAAAGCGTTGGTTGATCGAGAGCTGTGAGTACAAATTACTGATGTTGACTTTGTTCTGGTGTCGGTACTGTAGTTCTTTGATCATATGAAAGAAGCTCATCATGGTCGCCTCGAGGACCTCGACACATGAATCGGGGCACGTCAATGGATCAATCGGCGTACATCAACAGACTTAACTCGCGAGCGAGTGGAATACTTAGAGCGGCAGAATGGCTCGACTGACACCGAACGCCATGGCGGACTCGGACTTGCACTTGACGCCACTCAGACGCAGCACGTCGCGCAGCGCCTCGAGCTCGTCCTTGGCACTGCAGAGCGTCTGCGGGTCGTCCCAGCTGTAGCGGTTCCAGTTGAGTATGGAGATGGCCCACTGGTCCGCGAGTTCGCGCGTCGAGCCGGCGAACGTAAGGCTGAAGTGGTGCGAGCGTTGCTGGCGGCCCGCGAGCACGTTGGCGGCGGTCGGTCTCCCGAGACTGCGCTTGCGCGCGGCTTTCGCATGCGCGGCGATGCGAAAGCGGTTGGGTACCTGCCCGCGCTCGTCCGGGAGGAGCACGACGTCGACCTTGCAGCCTGTGAGCGGTACGGCACCGAGCAGGCTGCCGCCCATGCGCGAGTAGTACTGCAGCACCCCCTCGTCCAGGATGCAGTACACGATTTCGCTCTCGTCGTTATCCTCATCGATCTTGATCAGGTAGCCTTCGACGTTGCCTCCGGTCGTCATCTCGTCTGCTTGGGTTGCTACTGTGTGAGCTGCTGTTCGAGTGTTTTTGGTGTTCTTGTTCTCGGTGGTCTGGGAACTTGAGCAGGCAAGGAGGAATCGCTGAATGGCAATGAGCAGCGAGAGAGCTGGTCGATCCTGTGGTGGTCTTGCTGCTCGTCCTCAGATGGACGGACGAGTGCCAGATGGACGAGCTCCAGGTGGACAAAAGGACGGCTATGAGCTTTACACAGGGCTTCAGTATCCTCACCAACAGCTACAAAATCGTCGATACCCAGCTGGCGATAGATAAGACGGAGCTGCTGGCGAGGACGATGCCGCAGATGCTAGCGACGGCAAGCATATGCGTCCGCTTACAGCAGACACGGAGTTAAGACCAAGAGGTCAGGCCCAGCATGCGCACCATCGAGTTGCTGCGCGTCATTGGTGCGCGTCACCCATGTATGTAACAGTCACGACCGCCTATTCGAGCACAAGAGATCTGAACGATGCCACCATCGCGCGCGCTGCGCGTGCTAGAGCCTGAATGTGCCGAGCCAGAGAATGCGGAGATGGCAGCCGCTATGCGTGCGTATGCCGGCGCGCACCAAGTGGACGAGTTGATGCGCGTGCTGCTCGCCGAGCTGCTGGAAAAGCAGCCGCTCGACCCGCTCGCACATCTCATCGCGGCGCTCTCGCAACCGCACGAGGCGCTCGACACGCTCGAGCAGCGCGCCCGCGCGGCGCGTTTCGACCTTCGACGCGAGAAGACGAAACGCGCGACAGCAGCCGCACTCTACCGCCGCCTACTAGCACTCGAGCGTCGTGGCGGCGCTGATGCTACTGGTGCAGACATTGGAGTGGAGTTGCTCTCGCGACGCTTCCTGTTAGCACAGCTGCGCCTACGCGAGACCGAACGCTACCTGCAGGAACTCTTCCCCAGACACGCCCGAGACCTCGCGCGCTGGTTCCTATCGCACGAGAAGCAGCTGCCGCCCGCGCTGACGCTCACCGACTTTGTCGACTTCTGCACGGCGGTGCTCGCGACGATGGCCTCCGCAAGTTGAAGTTGCCGCGTCCAGATCTGAGCATTTGAATATCAGTGCACTTGGACCAGATCTGAAAGCTTAGGCGCGCCAGATTGCATTTTCACAGCGTCATGCATCCTCCACCTCCACAGCCTCTCGGTCAAGCGCCGCGGACGCAGCAAGGGCCGCTCGACTGGCTCGTGCCGTTCATCCCACCGTTTCTGCGCGTGAACCGCGACACGCGCGCGGCGCTTCTGGCTTTCGCGCGCTCGCTGTCGCTCAGCGCGCTGGCGGCACAGCTGGTGACGTGGCTGCGCGCAAACGGCGCGTCGGCGGTGCGTGTGGCGCTGGCGACCGCGCTGTGGGTCGCAGGACTCGTGTGGCTGGAGCACCATGCGCGCGAGTTCTCGGGCGCGTACGTAGCGCTCTCAGGGCTCGGGGCGCTGGCGGTGCACGTGCTCTCAGGCGACCGCGTGCCTCGCGCCGACGGCCTCAGCGCCTACTCGGTGTTCAACGCGGGCGGCGCGCGCATGCTTGGCTCGCTATCTGCTGAGCAGTTCGAGGTGCATTCTCTGAGCAGTGGTGGCGAGTGTGGGAGAAACGAGACTGACGCTAGTGTGCGCCCACCCAGAACGAGATCCGCCGGCGCCAGCCGGGATTCGCGGACGACGAGCAGAAGGAGGACGCTGACGCAGGAGACGACGCGAATGCGAGCGGCGGCGAAGACGATCCGTACGTGATGAGGTTGCTTTTCGAGGCGGATGGGGAGCGCTTGGATGCTGATGATAGGCGGTGTGTCCAGCGAGATGCTCCTGGCGATGAAGCTCTCGATGCAGGAGAAGAAGCGCGAGGACCGTCGCGCGCGCCGCACTACGCGGCGGCGATGAGCTGTCTCGTGCTTGTATAAGTCAAGAGAGAGAGATGAGGGAGGGATGTGTTACATGCATATATTCACACCGTCACCTTCGGCCTCAGCATAGCATCACTTCTTAACCAAACCCGAAAGGACACCGTGAGACCCGTGGTGCCGCGTCCTCGTCCTCGTCCTCGTCCGCCTCCACCTCGCCGTCCGCCAGCTTCTTGCGCGGCGGCAGCGGCGTTGACGCGACGGCGCCGGAGAACGGGCAGCGCTGAATCGCTGGCGCGGCGCTGCGCTTCTTGGACGGACCCCGCAGCATGGAGCCGAGCAAGCCGACTGCAACAGACAGTCGAATGCCAAGTGCGTGAGTACGACGTCGATTGAGTATATGCGCCAACTTCATTATGCGCGGGCGTCGACCGCACCAGAGACGAGTCCCATGCCGACGCACGTGAGCGGCGCGAACATCCGCAGCTCCTCCACCGACACCACGTTGTCGTCGAGCGCGACGATTGCGAGCGAGAGCAGCACGGCCAGCACCATCACAAAGACGCCGAGCGCCGCAAGCATCTGCCACCGTTGCGCCACGCCAACAAGTGCGGTTAGAACCTCACACGCACGTGTTCATATCCATCTAACCGCCTCCTACCAGGTAGCCGTCCTGCAGCAGCATAGCGATGATGAACGACGAGCGCTTGATCTCCGGCGCAATGTGTTCCGCCGCAGACTCCGCCACTACGCTGGCAGCCGAGGCGGCAGCAAGCGCCGTGTCAGTGGTTTCCTGCGCGTCGCTCGCCCGCTGCTTTCGCTTGGCATTGTCTGCGCCGTCGCGCTTGCGGTGATGGCGATGGGCGGCGGCCACCACGTGCTTGGAGCTGTAGCGGTAGACGGCGGCAGCGACGACCGCTGTGCCCGCGAGCTTGAGCAGCGGCACGAGAGCATCGCGGGGCGCCATCTCCATGGAGCGAGCAGCCGGGCTGGGCAGAGCGCTTGAGCGGCACGCAGCAACTTTGGGAATGAGCAAGAGAACCAGATGTCGGATGTGCTCTTGACAAGTTCAGAACGCATTGCATTGTAGAGGTAGTGTGCTTCGAAATAGTACCGTTTATAAGGACGGCGTGCATTGATTTCAAGAGGTATGAAGTATGAAGGTAGCTGAAAGGTGCATGCAGCCAATGAGATCAAAGAAGTCGGCTCTTACCTGCGATCTTCCTGCCTCCACAACTGAACTCGACACGCGCATCAAGAGCTCGAGTGGCCAGCCAGCACAGCAAACAGAATGACGACTGACAGCAGATCGGCCCACAAGAAATGGGAACAATCGCGTTAAGCGCGAAGACTGAGCTGCGCACCAAGTCTACATCTTGAGCTTCTTCATGAGCGCGAGCACGAGCACCTGCGCGTCCCTGTCGTCTTTGGTTTTGAGCGGCGCGTCGCGAGCCACCTGCAGCCACTTGGCAGCGTCACTTGGTCGCTTCATTTTGTGATAGGTCTACCAGCAAGCGCCATTGCCGCGTGAGAAATTGTGATACCGTGGCAGTTGTTTGCAAATGTGAGTGAAGATAACCATGCCATCATCACAAACATGCAGGACGCACCTCCGCGAGAAGATATGCGTTCTTCTTCCAAGCACCCGGATTGAGGTTCTCTATACAGTTCCGCCAAACGAGTGAATTCTCCCATCACATCAGACAGGATCACCACCACTTTGCTCAAAACACAACACATCACGCGTCTCGTACCGGCAGCGTGAAGGTGGCGGACCGCATCCTCATACGTAGCGGTCGGTGGGGTCCCAAAGAGAGCAGCCGCAGCACGCTTCTCGATCCACGTCATGTCAGCAAATGCCAGCGACCAGTTGCCCAAGATGTGATGCGGTGTCGGATCCGACGGGTTCAGCTCGATCGATCGTTCGGCGTGATCCTGATAGAAGAAAACGCACACAGTCACATCGGAAAGGATCGTGACCGGTCAACCACGGTGGACTAGCGAGGTTAGACCATTGCACAAACAAAAAAGTAAACGAACCCGGATGACATAGGCACCAGCAATCTTGTCCTTGAGATCCCGGTAGTTGCCGACAGCGCTGGGCGCGTACCGTTCCCATCATCATTTCAGTCAGTCCCCCTCACATTCGATGTGAAAAAGTACTGGGCTGCAACAACGAACCTGGTCATGATCGCCATCCACAGGTTCGACGCCGCCGAGTTGGCGTTCGAAGTATACGCTTTCTCTGCGAACGTGAGGCCTTCAAACACAAGCGCCTTCGTCTCCTCCTTGTCGCTCTTCTCCTCCCCGAGCGAGTACGACGCACGCGCGAGCCGCCACAGCTGCAAACGTTGACCGTTTGCATTCGCGCAACTGTTAAGAGCCGATCTACACATAAGACACAGGTTGCAAAGTACGCACCACTTCGACTTCGTCAGGGTAGTCTGGGAGCACGGAGAGCAAGTACTCGCGAGCTTCCCAGTGCTGGTTCTTGTCGGTGAAGCTGTCCGCTTTTTTCGTGATCTCAGTGAGGTCCTCAGAAAGCTCCACCTTTGGAGCACCAGCTGGTGCAGCCGACGAGTGTTGAGGCACTGGGTTTCCATCTCCAGCGTTTTGGGGCTGGGTCGGATGCGGACGCGACGCATTTGAAGCTGCCAACGATTCACCTGCGTCGCTCACACGGCCAGTTAGCGAGAGCTGACACTTGTCACAAGCGCGCTTGCACACATACCGTTGTGCTGTCGAATAAGCTCGAAGTCGCTCTCGTCGTGCGGGAACACTGCCTTATCCTCCAGCACCGGAATCTCCGGGGTCGTGAGCGCAGATTGGGTCAGCACCTCGACGCTCGCAGCTGCGTCGCAACGCCGCAAACCGATCGCCCATTGTCAATACATCATGATAGAGAACTCGTCGGCACCAACGTTCAGAAAGCATGGGGCTGCTTCTGCTCACCCGTGAAGATACCGATCGCGATCCACATGAGTGGCGCGAACATCGGCAGGTCCGCCGGCGACAGCACGTTCTCACTCGTCCACGAGATGGCCAGCGACACCGCGCCAACCAGCAGCATGAGCACGACGCCGAACACCGAGAGAAGCTATTGGCACAGAGTTAGTTGATAACCAGCGATCTGTGGCCACCCGTTTCGCTCCCGACATTGCGCACCAAATTGCCTTCGCGCGCCACGAGCACCAGCTGCTGGCTCTCCTCACGCTCAGTGGCGCCGACTAGATCGCCCTCTTCGCTGTCTGAGACCCACTCGAGCTCTTCCTCCTCCTCGTCGACCGTCGTTTGCTGCTGCTGCTGCTGCTGCTGCTGCTGTGCGTTTTGGCGGCGCGTCGCCCTGCTTCCATCAGTCGCAGCCGCGGCGACCACGTCGTCGTCAGCGGCGTCATCGCTGTCAAACGGTCGAGCGCTGCGCGTCACGTAGCGGTACGCGAGCGTGGCGGCGGTGGCCGTGCCGGCGATCGCCACGAGCGACCAAACCAGGCCTCGATGGTTGCTCATGCCGTTTTTGAACTTCTGGAGCTCAAGATCCGTCTAAACGATCTAAGGAGTCGCTCTAGATTTGGAAAACTGAAACCCTTTAATCTCAAAGTTAGCGCGCACAAACAATCAAAATCGAGGAAGAAACTAACGAGCGAGCATGACGGGCACGCGGCAGGACGGCAGCGCACGCGGCGCCGCCCCCGCCGGTACCCCCGCCGCCCCCAGGAAGCAGAAGGAGCGCGGCCTCAAGTTCAACGAGAAGCACGCGCTGAAGTACGGGCTCACGGTCTGCAGCCGCAACGCGCAAACGGCAAGCGTGGAAACCGTCATGTGCAAGTTCTGCGTGGCGTTCGGCAAGGAGTCGGCGGCGGACGGCGCGCGCAAGCGCCGCGTGACCGCCAACGTCAAGTACTTCCGCCAGCCCTTCCGCGCAGATCACTACCAGTCGCACCTCGAGATCAATCACCGCCAGAAGTGGAGCGAGTACGAGAAGGCCACCGCGCTCGAGAAGGAACAGTTCTTCTCCTCGGGCGACCAGAGCGCTGAAGCCGCCAACGGAGCGAGCGTCACCGTGCCGCACACGCTCGCGCTGCGCCATCACCTGGCAGGGCCACTATCGCGTGCTGTTGGGAGCGTCGTGGAGGTCGCTGGTGCTGGGATGAGCACCAGTGACTCGCTCCCGCGCGTGCTGCACGCTGGATCGGTCCGTCTGCCCTCGTCGGAGATTGAGAGAGAGATTGTCGAGCAGCTCGTGAACGAACTGCTCTTCAATCCGAGAGATGAGAACTCGCGGACGGCGCTCATCGTGTTCGCGAGGAAACCGAACGGGAATTACGAGGTTGCCATCAAGAACCAGCGCCTGTACGATCTCGCAATCAAGTTCGTTGCGTGTGGTGCATCGTTCCGCCTCGCGGCACGCATGGTGCAGTGCACAAAGGAGGAGACGAAGCTCGCTATCTACGGCGGCTGCACGGAGCACAAGATGGCTGGCTTCGTGCGTGCACTGCTCGCGAGCAACCTGCAGAAGATCGCGCTCATGATGCGCTCGTCGTGGTCGTACGCGCTTGCGACGGAAACTGCAGTGCACCAGGGCACGACGTACCTGGACATCCGCCTCCGCGTCTGGCAGCACGCGGCGCTGCACGACTTCCACCTCATGACGGTACCGGCGTTCGATCGCGTGCCGGCGCCCTCGATCATGGCGCAGGTCGAGACGTGCCTCGGGATCTTGGACGCTCAGTGGCGCGCGAAGCTGCTGGGTGTTACCACGCACAGCGGCGCGCACACGGGGCGGAACGCGGGGACGACGAGCCTTCAGCACGGACTCGCAGGACGCCTTTCGAGGCTCGTGACGAATCCGGGCTTCTACCTCATTTGGTGCGGCGTGTACCAGTTGGAGCTCGTGGTGAAGAACGCGGTGGCTGGGTTCTGCGATAAGGCGTTCAACGACGAGTTCGTCGCTCTCATCGCAGTACTACGCCACAGCCGGGACGGAGCCTTCGATGTGTCGGAGATCCTTGATGCTGCGTCGACGACTTCGACCTCGCAGGGCTTCACGAGTAAACTGCTCCGCGCGCTCAAGTGGATGATTGAGCACCGGTTCGCGGTCACGACGTATCTGCAGTCGACTGCGCCATCGGTGCTGCCGTCAGCATCGTGGTGGATCTGCGTCGCGATCGCGCACCGCGTGCTCGCCGAAGCCGAGTATTATATCAACAAAATGGTCATGATTGAGTCGAGCACGAACGTCGTGAACGCACAGGTGCAAGAGCTGACCAAGCTGGCGCTGACCCTGACGGATATCGCTGGTATCCGCCGCGATCTCTGGGAGGCGCGCGACGCGGAGGACGCGTGCGTCGCAGGTTCGCTCATGTTGACGTTCCAGAACGCGCAGCAGTTCATCCAGAGCGAGGGCGGGCCGTTGGCGACCGAATTGTTCGACACTCTCCGCGGTGTGGACCGGCTTCACGTGTCCAAGACGGTCGCTCATTTCATTGTGGACCTGGTCGCAGCGGTCTCGGTGGTTGCGCACGAAGGGCGACAGTACTGCGCGGATGATGCGGGTGTGCTGGTGAACGCGCCGTGCGTGATGCCCAGCGGCGTGTTTGAGATGGGCAAGGACGCGTTCGTCAAGATGGTGTCGACTCAGGAGAGACGCTTGCTGCAGACATTCTCGAGCAACGACGTGAAGGCGATCGTCAAGGAGTATGAAGACTTCCAGCGCTGCGTGAAGCGCGAGGCGATTCTGAACGGCGTGCTGCAGAAGCACACCCGCGAGACCGAGGTGGCGTTCGCCTGGTCGAGTGTGAGCGGCCGGTTCCCCCTCCTCCGCGAGTTTGTCGGTGGACTAGCTGCAGTCGTTCCGGAGGCTGTGACGGGTACATTCGCGTCAGAGCTCCTGTCTCTGAACTGGGAGAAGCCGGACTACCGGCAGGCGATGGTGGACGTTGTGCTCGAGGGCATCCTGCACGCTCGGCAGAAGGTGAAGGTGGAGCTCGTGGACATCGACTACCTGCACTCGCTGGCGGGTTCGAGCGCCGCGGAGATTGCGGCAAGCTCGCCGGCGCTGGCAGCTGCCGCGACGTCGGATGCTGCGGGCGCGGGCGGCGCGCTTCCGGCGATCGACGCGGAGCAAGAGACGGGGCCGGCGCTGCCAGTGGCGCTCGGGGTGCAGGTGCAGGGCGACACCAACGACTTCATGTTGTGATCCCTTTGTCAATTTTACAAAACGCGACTGTCCACTGGCTTGTTCTTTTCAATCGAGTCAGAAGATCACCGATGCTGCTCCTGCTCCTGCTGCTGGCGCCGCTCGACGCGCTCCTGCGCGCGGACGCCAAGGAGGTTTTTGAGGGCCGCGCGACGACTTATGGGCTCACCAAGGCGATCGGCGGCAGCTGCAGCGCGCGGAAGGCGCCGAACGGCGTGAACGAGCTGCTCTTCGCGGCCATGAACCGACAGCAGTACGCCGAGTCGGCCAGCTGCAGCCGCTGCATCTCCGTCAAGGGCGCGCGAGGAACGGTACTCGCGTACGTCGCCGACTACTGCTACGAGTGCGGTGAGAACAATTTAGACCTCAACACTGCGCTGTGGGATGCGGCGGTCGGCGGTGACCCGCGCGTCGAGCCCATCACGTGGTCCTTCACGCCGTGTCCGGACGAGAAGGAGAAGTTTTGCGTCAAGGAAGGCAGCAACCCGCACTGGTTTGCGCTCCAGGTCACCAACTCGCGCGACGGCATCAAGAGCATGGAGGTGAACGGTCAGCGCGCGGAGGTCATTGGCATCACGTCGTTCTACCAGGTATCACCATCGCCGCCGCTCGATCTCGAGAGCATAAACGTAAAAATCACGTCGACCACAGGCATCACGTCCAAGGTGACGCTCAGGTCGGCAGACATCTACGACTGCCCCATGCCATCCGACGACGGGAACAACAACAACAACAATGCACAGTCAAACACGCCGGTCACAGTCGCAGTCGACGTCACAGGCATCAAGTCACACCAGAGCGCGTGGCAGGCATACCGCCGCCGACGCGCAAAGTTCTACTAGGCACGCGCATACAACATACTAATTACGTTCTAAGGCACATGTACAAACGCACGCCTTCATATACGTGCAATCAAGCAGATTTCTCAAAATACAGACTTTATTATCAAGCACTCAGTCAGAGCAATCACGCGACGAAGCTACATGAGCTTTTCAGTTCCCGCCACGCAAACGCAGCACCAGGTGCAGCGTCGACTCCTTCTGGATGTTGTAGTCCGACAGCGTGCGGCCGTCCTCCAGCTGCTTGCCCGCGAAGATCAGGCGCTGCTGGTCAGGCGGAATCCCCTCCTTGTCCTGGATCTTCTGCTTCAC
>JAASFZ010000179.1:0-27433 GCA_023334075.1 Globisporangium nunn | reverse complement strand
TGCTGCTGCCGATGCTGCTGCTGATGCTGATGGTGGTGGTGGAGAGGATACTGGTGGTGGTGGCGCGGAGCGTTGTCCATTGCCATCATCGAGGACCGAGAGAGTTGAGAGTCGAATTGACTTGGTGACTCAAGTCGTGTTGCGCTCGAGGCGATTGCGCGAGTGAGGTGAGTACGAGTGTCGAGAATCGAGCGTCACGAGTCGCAAGTCGCCGATTCGGTTCAGCAATGACAGCTCAGGAGCTTGAGTGAGGGAGTGAGCACGAGTAAGCAAGCGAGTGAGCAAGCGATTGGCTGAAGTCTGGTCGGTCGGTCGGTCGGGATCTGCGTGCTCGTTGGTCGATCGTCAAATGCCGTGAACCGAAGAGAGACCGAAGCGCACAGATAGACATCACAAGAGCAGTGCAGGGCAGACACGATCCTTGTTGGCCAGCCAGCCGGGCAGACATCCGCCCATCCATCCGTGCGTCGCTGCTGTGCAACAACTCGCAGAAACGAGGTGCTTGTCCTTGTGCAACTGTGGCAGACTTGTAGCAACTTGAGGGGGGAGGCAGATGAACGAGCGCGTGCTGGTCGATCCAGCACCGCCTCAAGCGGAGCCAGCATGCCAGAACGAGCGAGCTCGACTTTCGAGCGAGTGCTTGGCAACCCACGCGAAGATTCGTGAACTCGCCAAGGCGCCTGGACTCAACTGCTGTGCGCTCGTTCTTGCTTGCCGTTCGTGGCGAGGAAGTTGGCGTGTTCGAGTTTGCGCGTTCAGCTTTGGAGGCGAGAGTGGCTCAAGGATCCGAACAAGCTGAAGCAGCAGGCAGTGGATAGATAAGGATGGATGGAAGGATGGATCCCATATGCGAGGTCTCTTCACTCGTTCGTTCGCTTGTTCGAGTTCACCTAGCAGGAAACAATCAACTCAAACGACATCGTTGTCGGCTCGGCGATCACTCGATCGACCGAAGACGCGAGCACCATTCACCTGTCGCTCGCGGATGAGACCCGAAGGTGCTTATTGGTCAAGCAACTCGCAAGACTCATCTTGAGTCCACAGGAGTTCTTTCTCGAGGTGCTGCCGATCTCCCGAGAGAGCGAAGCACTTGGAGAGAGAGGGATGGATGGGGGCAGCGGATTGCTCGCTGGATTTCACCAACGGAAGCCACGGATTCGTCTCGACGCTGCCCGACTCGCGACGAGATGACGCGTGTGTGCGCGAGTGCATGTCGACAATTTCCAAGAACGGAGAAGGAGCGGTAAGCAAGCTACATCCATCCAGGAAGCAGGCGGCTCCGACTTGCTCTCCGCGTTCGAATCTCGGCGTCAAAGTCAGCTCTGGCTGCTTCCGTTATGTGAAGTGTGGTCGCAGCAGAGCTTGCCTCGCTCACTCGGTCGGCGCCGAGCTGGTGCCTCTCTGCTCGACTCTTGCACATGTCGTGTGCCTGACACCCCCCGAGTAGCTCTATCTGAACTCGGCGCTGAACAGCAGATTAGTCGGTCGCAAACTCGCAACAAGTGGAGACAGCCGTGCTCGTGGCGATCTCGCTGATCGCGCGTGCTGCTCCCGATCGCTTCGTCGCTTCAAAGTTCGCAATCTGCTTCTCGTTCCTCGCGCATTGGCACAGACGTACACATCGACAACTTCTTCACCCTTTGCGCGGCCGAGCGTTCATGTGATAGCGCAGCGCCGTTGAGCACTCTTGGAGCGAGTGCGGGTAAGCAAAGCACAGCGCTCAGTGCTGCAAGCAAGAGCAAGCACGGTACACGTCTCGCTGGATGCAAAGCATGACGAAAGTTACGGTCGCTGTTCCTGTTTACCAGCACGCCTCGGCTGAACACTGTGAGCACGTGTGGAGCGATGGTGGCCAGGTACCGAGCACAGTGTTGACAGGCGTGGGAGCGCTTACAATCTCTCGCGAGCTCAGTTAATGTACGGCAGCTCTGCAGGGCTCGCTGCAACTATAAACGCCGATCGCGACTTCGTCGTCGCCTTGAGCCTGTTCAAACGGAAGCAAAGCGCGTGCGAGCGAACGCGAACAAGCTCCCAATCGTTGTGGCACTGCATGTACTGCTGGTCGCCGACTTGGTCGTGATTGGCAAAGACGTACTCGTATCAGACAGGAGTGATTGCGATTGGACTTTGGTCGGATATTTTAGCGCTGTAAGTCGAACTGGCCGCTCATGCAGCAGTTGCTGTGCTAGAGAGCTCATACTGCACAGCAGGTCACGTTCAGCACCACACCTTTCGCTCCTCGCTGCGTATGCGCACATCAAGAAGGTCTGGTGGATGCGGGTACTGCATGTGAGTGCGAACACGCGTCGTGCTTTCCGCGAGAATGCAGGTGGTGCCAGGTCCCAGCCTCGCGGTCACTCCGACTAAGTGTCGCTCCGGTGTTTCGTGCCAGCCCTCCCGCAGACTTTCTATCGTACACCCCTCGAAACCAAAACTTTAGCCGTATATCACGGTACTATTTTGATAGCGGCTCGACAGAGGTACCGCAATCTATGGTGGGCATGGTGCTTGCGGACGACCTCCAGGCCAGCGCGCTCACTCGCCCTCAGGCGCTCGAGCGCTCGACTTGCCGAGCGATTGGGCGCTCGCCAACCTGCTCTCGCGCTGACACACAGTCTCAGACGCCCATACAATGAGCAAGTCGCCTGCGCACGAGAGCGACGTCAGCAGCAACAGCGTCGCGGCCTACATGGCGCTCGACGGCACGATGTCCAGCACGAAGATCCCGGCGAGCGCCATATACGGCGCGGTCGCGCAGCTGCCGGACGTGTCACGCCAGGACACCGCGGAGGACGTGCGGGCGCTGCGCGCAAGCTTCGATTCGGGCGCGACGCGGGACGTCGCCGTGCGCAAGCAGCTGCTGCGGCAGCTGCAGACGCTCATGGCGGAGGGCGAGGCCGCACTCAAGGAGGCACTCTGGAAGGACCTGCACAAGCACCCGGCCGAGTCGTTCGCGGTCGAGCTTGCGCTCGTGAACGCCGAGATCCAGGAGCACCTTGACTACGTCGAGCGCTGGGCCAAGCCCGAGCTCACGCTCACCAACATCATCAACCTGCCGGGCTTGTCGTACGTGACGCGCGAGCCGCTTGGTGTCGTGTGCGTGATCGGCACATGGAACTACCCAGTGAACCTGCTCTTCATGCCGCTCGTGTCGGCGCTCGCGGCGGGCAACTGCGTGCTGCTGCGGCTCCCGGGCGATGACACGACCGTGCACCTCAACCAGGTTCTCATCTCACTACTTAACAAGTACATGGATCCGCGCTACGTGCGCTACGTGTACGGCGGCGTGGAGGAGACGCGGGCGATGCTGCGCGAGCGGTTCGACCTCATTTTCGCGACCGGCGGGGGCTTCCTCGGCAAGATCGTGGCGCGCGCGGCCGCGGAGCATCTCACGCCGACCGTGCTCGAGCTCGGCGGCAAGAGTCCCGTGATCGTGGACGAGACGGCGGACGTGGCGCTCGCCGCGCGCCGCATCGCGTGGGGGGCGTTCACGAACGCCGGCCAGACGTGCGTGCGGCCGGACTACGTGCTCGTGGACGCCAAGGTCGGTGACCAGCTCGTCGCGGCGATCGAGGCTATGATCGTGCAGTTCTACGGCCCGGACGCGCAGCGCTCCGAGTGCTACGGCCGCATCGTGAACACGAGGGCGTTCGATCGCCTCCAGCGGTTGCTCGACGCGGACCGCGGCGCGATCACGTTCGGCGGCCGCAGCGACACGGCCGAGCGGTTCATCAGTCCGACGCTGCTCAACTTCAAGACGGACCTGAGCGCGTTCAGCGCGAGCGCGGTGATGGCGGATGAGCTCTTCGGGCCGCTGCTGCCGATCTATTACTACGAGGCGGGGGATCTGAGCGCACCGGTCGCGCTCGTCAAGCAGCGTGAGAAGCCACTCGCGCTTTACCTCTTCAGCACGCGCAGCCGTAACAAGCAGCACGTGGTGCAGGCCACGAGCGCGGGCAGCATGGTCGTGAACGACTGCATGGTGCAGCTCGCGAACAGCCACCTGCCGTTCGGCGGCGTGGGGGCCTCGGGCATGGGCGCGTACCACGGTCGCCACGGCTTCGAGGCCTTCTCGCACCGCAAGCCTGTGATCTATAAGTACAGCTGGCTGGATCTCTCGGCGCGCTACGCGCCGTACACGCCGGCCGGTGAGCGGATCCTGCGTGTCCTGCAGTACCCGTACCCGCGCTCGGTTTTCCTGGCACTCAAGCTGCTCGCGTTTGCCGTCCTGGTGCTCGTCGTCGCGCTGATCATCAGCGCCGCAGTGTGAGGCAGTCGAGTGAGATATGGCGATGTGTGTGGTTTGAGTGCGAAGGAAGCGAATGGTGGAAAAGCTACTCTCGTTAAGTCGTGTGCTACGCTGTTACCACGAGGGAGATGGTAGGTAGAATGCGGGCTGCTCTTCTTAGAGACCGAGGTCGCTCAGACTCGCGTGGTCGTCCGGGCGGCGGCCCTGCGGCCAGTGAAACTTGCGCTCGTGCTCGTGGATCGCGAGGTCGTTGATCGACGCGAAGCGCTTCGCCATGTACCCGTCCGCGTCGAACTCCCAGTTCTCGTTGCCGAACGCGCGGTACCACTGGTTCTCGCGCTCGTTCAGGTACTCGTAGGCGAAGCGCACGGCGATGCGGTTGCCCTCGAACGCGAAGAGCTCTTTGATGAGCCGGTACTCACGCTCGTTCGACCACTTGTGCGTGAGGAACGCTTCAATCTGCTCCCGACCGTTCACGAACTCGGATCTGTTGCGCCACGCGCTGTCTCGGGTGTACGCGAGCGCCACCTTCTTGGGGTCCCGGGAGTTCCAGGCGTCTTCGGCCGCGCGGACCTTGATCGCCGCCGACTCGCGGGTGAATGGAGGCAGCGGCGCTCGAGGCGCTTCCGGTGACGTGGATGAAGAGGATTCGGCCATCAGCTTGCTTGGTAGGTCAGTCGGTCGGTCGGTTAGTTGATCGATCGGGTCTTGTTCGCGTTTGCGCTCGTTCGTGCGAATCGGGAAATGAGCCGTGCAGAAGATCAACGCTTGAGGCAGTTCGACAAGAGACTTCCGGTTGATGGATTAGCAATGCCTGCGGTGTTATCCTAATTGTCTACCTCGACTATGGTTGTTCACGTCGACTACGAGGCGATACCGAGTAAGAGAGGTCGCTGATGATGTCTTCACGAGCAGAAAAGTGCATGATTCGAGGATCCTAACGATCTGCTTGGTCTCTGTGCTGAAGTCGAAGCGCACTGGATAATGAAGGGTATGGGTATGTGCGAATGTCTCCCGAATGAGGTGATGAACGAGGCAGCCAAGTATCCTTCCTACTATAAGCAGATACCCAAGCAAGAAAGATCGACAGCGTGCATTCCGAGCTTGCGGTTGACCCGCGTTGCTCGCTCTATGGGGTGAGTTGGGATCTGGCGGCACGAGAGCTTCGAGGACGCTCGCTCAGGTCGGGGTGACAATGGCTGGGAACGCAGCGTGCTGACCGGCGGTCCCCTGGATGAGCGCGTCCTCGAACTTCTGGTGACTCGTGCGGAGGTTGTCGGCCGTCGTGACGAGGAGGAAGTCCGTCATGGCGCGGATGTCGGGGTAGTTCCCCACTTCCACCTGCCGCCCGGAGAAGGTCGGCGCGAGGATGTAGCACGGCTGCACGAGCGTGAAGGCACTGCCGGCCGCCGCAGGCTTCTTCACGACCCAGTAGATGGTTTCGAGGAGTCCCACGCCCGGCAGGACCCGGTCGGCGTACTCGATCGGGTCGATGAAGGCGCGCCAGACCATCACGACGCGGTCGCGCTCGTCGAAGCGCCGCACGATTTGCCGGATGTGGAGCACGGCGCTCGTCCCCTTGGCGCGCAGCTTCAGGCGATGGTTCTCCGCCACGACCGGGTCCGGATCCTATGTGCCGTGTGATCCGTCAAAAACAGCAGCAGCAGCAGCAGCAGGTCAGCACCGGAAGGATGCTCCTACTATACGTGTTTAACAGAACACCGCTCTCTCTATCTACCACCTTGGGCGACTTGTAGAGCACCTGGAAGGATGCGCGCTCTTTCGACGCCACGAGCGTGCTCCACACCGCGTGCACGGTCTCCTCGAAGCCGAACGGCAGCACGTTGCTCGCAAACACCTCGAGCGATGAGCCGCCGCCGCTCGTGATCACGTGCGCGTGGATGCGGCTCTTCTCGCTCAGCGCCAGGCCGTTCGCGCGGTAGACGCTATCGAACTCGGCGTGTGCGTGCACGAGCTGGTCGAGCAGATCATCCAGCAGCGTCGGCGGGTCCAGCAGCCGCTGGATCGTCGGAAGGATCGTGCGCGCCGGCAGAATCTCCAAGCACCGGTCGACCTCCTAGATTGAGCGAAATATGCCCGTGCAGCATTTAGATACGCCTGCCAGCATACACATACACATGCATGCACTCACTGCCGAGGCCGCCGTCTTCCGCCGGATGAACTCCTCGAGGCTGCGCGCCACCTTGAGCTGGCTCTCGAGCGCGAGCTTGAGGCGCGCGTTCTCACGCTGCGCCAGCAGCTTGCGCTCGCGTTGCGCAACAGCCGTGCGCTCCCATATTTTGCTTGCGGCCCAAGACGTCGCTGCGGTCGTCGTCGGCGTCTCCGACGACACTTGCACGAGCCCCCGTTCCGCGTCTCTTTCACTACCTACTGTTGCTCCTGCAGTTGTTGCCTGAATTGCCAGTGCAACTGGCGGCGGCGCGCGCGCCCGCGCATCCGCCAGCTGCTTCTCCAGCTCCGCCACGTGGCGCCGAAGGAACGCGAGCTCTGCGCGTCGTTCGTTGCGCGCGCGGTTCGGGTCGGACTTGGGGCGCTTGGATGGCGCGATGCCCTCGGCGGTACCGTGTGGGTGAGCCGGGCGGCGCGCAAGCGCTTCCGTTATGCCGGCCGGTGCCGCGGACGCGAGTCTCACCTGGCTCTGATTCTGATTCCGTTGCTGCTCTTGCTCGATGCTGCTAGCGATCGGGCAATCGATTGAAGCAACCGGCGCGAGGTCCTCGAAGGCCACGCGCACGGCGGAGGCCGAGTGGTCCTGGATCAGCAGCAGCTCCGGCTCCGCGGCCGCGGCGGCGCGGGACGGCAGCTCGTCGTCCAGGAAGCCCAGCGCCGCCAGCAGCTCGTCCGCGTACGCGCCGAGCTCCGCGACGTCGGGCTCAGCCGACGGCGCCGCCATCGCCTACTTGCAAGTGGCGTGCGATAGTGAGGAAAGCGAGTGAGCAAAAGTGAGCCATCTTTTGTTGACAGATCAAACGATGCGACTTGCGCGAATGAGCTAAAAATGAGTATCAAAGTACCACGGCCAGAGTACCGAGCAGAACCGCGCTCGTGATCGCAACGGAGCAATGGCTTCCCATCACGACACCGGCGACCTGTCGGTGCGCCCGCCACCAGAGGACGAGCAGCCGGCGGCGCCAGCGCCGAGGTCCACGAAGCGGCGGCAGCGGCCGGCGGCGACGCTCGAGCGCGAGCGCGCGTTCGCCAAGCGCGTGTACTACGAGACGCTGGTGTGTGCTGGTGCTGGATGGCGTTCGTGCTGCTGCTCGCGGTCGCTCACGGCGCTGGCTCTTCTCCCAGCGAACGCTCGAGCAGCTCCAGGACGAAGCAGCACAGCTCGAAGCAGAGGTGGACGAGCTGCTCGCACCTGTGGACGCCTCAGCAGCTCCGAGCGATCCGAACGCTGCTGAGAGGCAGCAGTTTCGGCGGCGATATGTGGCACTGCTCCGAGACCGACACGCACTGGAAGCGGCGAACGCAGCGCTTGAAGAGCAGGTCGCAGGCTGGGAGAAGCTCGAGAAGCTCGTGGGCCAGCTTGCCGGCGCCGAGCTCCGAGCCACCGAGCGCGCCCGGGAGGAGTGGGAAGCTCGCGGCGCGCGGCCGCCGGGCAAGCACGAGTACCGCGCGATCTCGAGCGAGTACTGCGCGCAAGTGACACACCGCGCGTACAAGCGCGTGCTCGAGTACCGTGCACGCAGCCCGAGCAGCTTCACGTGGGGCGCCGAGCTCTTTGGATGGAAGGACTTCCGCAGCGTCGAGCAGAGCTGCATCACGTACTCGCTCGAGAAGATTTTTCTCTTCCAGCGCGCCGAGCACATGGCGCAGCAGTACTGGGACCTTGTGACGTGTGAGCGCGCGTCCGAGCAAGTCTACTCGCCGAGCCTCAAGGTGCGCTTCCACATCCTGCAGCGCGTGGACGCCAACAACATCGTGATCTATCGCACAATCGACCGACCGGCCGAAGCGGGCGAGAACGGACTCGAGCAGCGCCTGCGCACGTTCGTGCTGACGTCTCGCGTGTGTCTGGGAGACGGCAAGGGCTGGGCGATCTTCACGTGCGCGATCGACCCGGCGCGGGTGCTCGTGTCGGCGACGGCACCGCCGAAGGGTCGGACGCGGCTCGAGCCCGTGCGCGAGGAGATGTGGATGGACAATCTCAAGTGGCTCATCTGCGAGCCCATGGGTGAGAACGCCGAGCACTCCAAGCTCGTCTTCGGTGGCGTGCTCGACAGTGTGGCGACCGCGAACCCGAGCCAGTGGATTCTCGAGGAGCTCATGGTCGGCATCCGATACGAGCGCGGCGGCAGCGGACCATTCAACATTCTCTTCGACGACTAGAACGAGCGACTAGGGCGAGAGCAAAGCACGAAGAACGTACACACTTTTTCACATACACAATCGCAGTCATCTCCCTCTTCCCATCTGCTAATACACCTGCGCGACAACGTGTTGCGGGCGACTGGCCTGCACGCGCTCGGGCAACTGCACGCTCTGCAGCGACTTCTTGCGGAAGTCGCGTCGCATCGAGTAATTGGGGATGTCCACGCAGTCGCTCGCGCCACGGAAGAGCTGGTGCACCTCCAAGTCGCCTAGCAGCGATCGCCAGATCCTGAAGTCGTGCACGAGTCCGTTGAAGCCGTACCAGCCTGTGAAGTCCGGCGTGGGCTTCGCCGGTGAGATCCCCGAGATGCAACCGGAGCCGACATTCACGTATCCCAGTCGCTGCCAATCGCGAAGCAGCGATTTCGTCGACGAGTGCCGCAGCTCTCCGTCCAGGTACACCGCGAACTGCCGGTCACTGGTGTTGTACGTCACAACAAGGTGGTACCAGATACTCGGTGTGAGTTCGCGCGCGATGAGCAGCGGCGTGTCGCCGCTCAGCATCGAGCAACAGAGGTTTCCATGCGAGTCGACGATCACGAGCTGCTTGTGGATGTACGGCCACGAGCTGTCGTCCACGGCGACGTCCTGGGCACCGAGCAAGACCCCGCCGAGGAAGCTGTCGGTGGCGTCCGCGAGACTGAACCAGATCTCGAGCGAGAACGCGCCGCTTGTGGACCCGGAAAGGGTCAAACGGTCGAGTGATCCCGGGAGCGGAAGCACGGAACCGCGGTCACGCCAGCGTTCGTCGAGGCGTAGGCCATTGAAGCGGAAGCACTCGTCCAGCAGTCCGGCCTCGCGCTTGAACGACAAATTGAGCGGTCGTGGTGTGCTCTGGATGAACGCGCCGATCTTGTGGCGGTCCATTCCGCGCACTGTCTGGCCGTTCACGGCGTAGATGATGTCGCCCAGCTGCACGGTGCCAGAAGCCTCGATCTCGCCCATTGCGCCAGACGCCGACCGCAAGAACTTGCTCACGACGATCTTCGTGCCGATCGAGTTGATCTTGATCCCAAGCCACTTCTGGTGCAGCGTGACGACGCTCATGGTGTCCGCTGACTGCCGCTGCGGCTCGCTCTTGGTCACCCCGCCAGAAGTACCAGACGAGACACTCCTCGTGTCGCTTATGGAGCCGCGGTGGCTGTGTGTGACCTGTCGGCGGTAGGTGTCATAGTCGGCGGGGATCACCCTCCCACCTTCCGAGTTCTGCGATGAACTGTCCGCGGCTACCGAACGCGATGTCTGCTCGAAGAGACTCTGCTGGCGCTCCTTCTCTGCCAGTGCATTCAGCGATGCCACGACTGCCGCGATGCTCGGCCGTGACTCCGGGTCGAGCGAGCACATCGATGTAATCAACGCCCACGCCTCGTCGTCAATGCGCTCGTCGCGCTCCGGGAGTTCGCCAGCTGCGACTCGAGTTCGGATCAAGTGGTCGTCCGCGAATCCCCATGGGATGTCGCCACCAGAGATCGCTTCCATGATACACATCCCAAACGCGTAAATGTCGGAGGCGAAGCCGACGTGCTCGTGGCGCAGAGACTCCGGAGAAGTCCAGCGCAGTGACCCCAACACGTTAAGAACGCGGACTTTGTCTGCGGCGGTGCTGCCTTTTGCATCACCGATCGTGCGACCAAAGTTGCAGAGCTTGGCTTTCCCGTTCGCACTGACGAGGACGTTCCGGCACATGATGTCGTTATGCACGAGGCCGTGCTGCTCGTGGAGGTACTGCAGCGCCAGGGCCACCTGGAAGAGCACATGGAACACCTTGATCTGTTGTCCGGAGAAGGGACCGTCAGTCGACGCGTCGCTGACGAGCGCGTCCAACGTCTGCGCGTCGCCTTCTGGACTCTCGTAGACCAGGAAGAGCGGCGTCGACACGTGGCACCCTCCGACGAGCTTGAGCACGTTCGGGTGGTTTAGCGGATACCACGTCTCAGCTTCTCGCAATAGCATCTCACACACAGCAGCTCTCTCTGCCTGCCGTTGCTGCTCACTGTTAAACTGCTTCACGATCACAGTCTTCGCCAGCGGCAGCCACTCGCCGACGCACACCTCGGCGCTCGGGTCGCTGCTGAGCGTTATTGCGTGCGTCGCGACGTCGTTCGGCGAGATGAACCACGCCGGGAGCACCGGCACCTCGACGTCCGCGACACTGAGCAGCAGTCGGAACACTCGCTTGAGCAGCCGCGTGCGAGCGACACGGTGCTCGCGCTGCTCGTCATCCTCGTCGGCGTCGCCGTGCAACACGAGGTTCTCAGCGGCGAACTTGACGAGCGCGAGCGCCTCTCGCTGCTGTTCGGCGTCACGCTGCAGCTCGAGACGCAACAGCTCGCGGTCGAGCACCGCGCTGTGCAGCTGCTGCTCGGCGAAGTCGACGTCCCCTTGCCACTGCTCACGCCAATCGCGCGCTGGGTCGGCGTGCGCGATGCCGCTCGCGCGAAACGCGGCGTCAAGCGCTAGCTGCAGCTCATAGAGCTCGCGCAGACGGTGCACGTCCGTGAGACGGCGCACCGCGTTGCTGCTCGCGCCGCGCGCCACGAAGCGCGTGAGCCGCGCAATGAGCGCGTCGACGCGTGCTGAATCGTCGTCGAGAGCCACTTCCAGCTGCGCGGCCAGCGCCGTGAGTCGGTCGCGCGCGCGTTCGCAGAGCGGCCGCAGCTCCTGCAGCTCCGCGCACTGCGGCGCCAGCTGCTCGAGGGCCAGCAGCGGGTGTGGCCGCATGCTCTACGACCTGCTTCTGCTCGTGCTGGTTGTTCCAGAATGCGTAGGTGAAAAAATCAAGCGGCCATGCCCTACCGTGTACCCACATTTCTGCGCTAACCTCTCGAATCACACCCACGCACTGCAGGTGCTGCACCGCGTCATCGTGGCTCCTCTCTCGGACACTCTCGACTTGAGCCATCACGTCGCACATGTTACACGTCACGTTGTTGTCTCTCTGCCAAGTGTCCGGCACGCGTCGTTGCTGCAATGGAAGACTCGGTAATGGAGGTGACAGTGGTTATAGTACGAGTCCGTACCCGAGGCGAACTGAGCTCGCTTATAATCCGAGAGCCGATCTTGCTGGTCTTGTACTCGCTGATCAGGAAGACTGCTGCGTGTTGTCGTCACGCCATCCGCAGCCCTTTCACTAATGCTATTTGATGTCCATATTGCAAGATCCATTCGCCAGCGCCGCCAGACTCACGACAGGGTCCGCCTGCTTCGCTATCACTAAGTGTATCATTGTGGAACCGAGCGCGCGTCGCACGTCACTTGCAAAGCGTGTTCACCTCGGTGGAGTGCAGCAGAAACGTCACGTTGCTCAGAGATACAAACGTGTCTGCATCTAAGCCACACTGGAAGTGCTCGTGAACAGCGGCATCGCTCGTATCTTGTCAGCGTACTTCCGCTTGCGCTACTTCAGCCGCGCTTTCCACTCCTGACCGTGATGGCAGTGCGCGAGGTGACGGAGCCTCCATGGTTCGGACATGGAACGATTCGAAGTCGTGTCGGTGTGAGCTTGGTCGACGCTCTCAATGTGTATGCTTCTTCTTGCGCATTCGTCCAGACTATCGTCGTCTGGTGAATGCGGTACACTGTCATAGTGTTCATCAAGGTCCAGCCGGCGGTGGAACAGTCGTCGAACACAAGGGTCAATGCCAACGACATGTGTCGGATCGTCACCGGAAGGAGCAGCGTATTGCTTTCCGATATGTGATGGAGTCGTGACTCGAACACGCTCAGCAACTGTTGGCTGAGGAAGAGGGGTGCAACAGAAGGAGCGCCACTGCACTTGGACGGTCGAGTGCGAATGTTGCGAGACATGCGGCTCTACTCTGAAGTCGAGGTGGTGGAGTGACTGAGTGGATATGACTGTGTTGTGCGCAAGCGTATCTTGAGACGCGAGCTCAGATCTTCAGCTTGAAGCGCTTGATGGAGCTCAGAGACTCTCCTACAAACAGTGCGATATCCATACAAAGAAGCTGTGGTGAAGCTAACACCATTGCGTTTGGATGGTGTGTTTGGGTCGTATAATGAATCGTTTCAAACGGTGCTGTGGACGCCGCAGCTTTTGGGAGTACTCTCAAATCTTCTGTTGGTGGGCGTGATGACCTGTCTTCGAGTGTTGATGGAGGAACTGATTCCCAGGCGACCAACGCAGCTATCTCAATCGAAATGAGCTCTCCTAGTGCCACGGAGCTCCGCAGCTGCGACTTCCTGCGTGTGCTGCCGACCGCACTGCTCGAGCGCGTCGGCGCCTTCCTGTTGGGTGTGGAGCTCTTCGCGCTCTCGCACACCAGCAGCGACGCGCTGCAAGTGTTCTCTCGAGACCACCTGTGGGTGTCGCGAGTCGGTGCATTGTCGATCGACAGGCTTCACGACTCGGAACTCGGCACTGCAGCTGCTGCCTGCCACGTAGTGTCGAGCAAGCAGCGCTATGCTCGCGAGTGCCGGTCCTTCCTGTTTCCAGGACACACATGCCAAGACGCGACTGGAGACTTCGCCGGCGCTTTCATCCCCCTTCGACGGCAGATGCGTGACGTGTTCGGGAGCTGGGGAAACCCGTTCTCGTTCGAGATGTGGTTTAGTCTCTCGCTTGACGATGACTCAATCGTCTCGACGTGCACACCAGGCGGCGTCCTGCTCGGAGCGCAGTCGGCTCTCCTGACTGTAGAACCGAATTCATCATTTCGTCCAGATTCGTTCGCAGACCTGGTATTCGTCGACTCCCAGCGCAACCTCTACTGCTCCGCACTGAATGCGCTCGCACCAGACGATCCAGTCACACTTGCACTCGAGCCTGGTCGATGGTACCATCTCGCACTTGTGTATACGCATCAGCGCGAGCGCGTGTACCTTGACGGCGAGCTGCTACGAACCGAGATCGGACGCCTGCCAGCCAAGTGGAGGTCATTGTACGCCGCACAAGTCGGCATTGGACTCGTTGGTGGACATTTGATCGGCTCTCCGTCGCAAGGCGACAGTTGGCACGGGTTTCGCGGTGTCGTCGACAGCTTCCGCACGTATCGCTTCAGCTTGTCGCACGATGCCATCCGAAGACTTTCGAACGGGGCCAGTGTCGATGAGCACAGCGACTTCGGGGATACCACCGGATATCATGGCAAGCTGATCGACAACGCGTCGTTTTGCTTGCAGCGAGACGTCGGTGCAAGGAGCAGTGTGCAGCGAGTTTTGTGCTCACGCCCTCGGGAGCGCTGGTGCCGAGCAATGCCTGCTCCAGTCCGAGACACTGACACTCTGGACGACCTGGTCGATGCGATTTAGTTAGTCGGCAAAGCTAAAGCAGCTCTCCTTGCGGTGTTCCAGTCCGTGATGGTCGTCGTTACGCTGGGGTTACAATCAAGATCAAGATCGAGATGAATGTCGAGAGAGAGAGAGGACTGCTTATTGCGTGCTTCAAGTGTCGACAATCCTTCAGCTTGATCAGATGTCTTCAGGAATGACAACACTCGGTTCTGTTAGCCCATGTTCTCGAGATGGACCGGCTCACCAAAGCAAGTCTCGAAGCAAGCAACACGATGCATCGCAATCACCTGAAGACTTGCAGCGAAGGCTTGCTTGGGTTATTGAAATAACCCAAGCAAGCCTTCGTTACAGACAATAAACTGCATCGCAGTACAGTGGCAACTGCTGAATTTCACTATTATACGATGTGCAAGGACGCCCAGTATACTTAAATCCAGTCAAGGGAGGCCTCCAGCGAGAGCAGAGCTTACTTAGTAGGCGAAAAGCTCTCGTCGCAGCGCAAGCGCTCGAGCTCAAGCCACCATGATGCGTGACTTCGAGTACCTGCAGCAGCGCGCGTTCCTGAACGTGGACGTGCTGGGGCGCGCGGTGTCGGGCGTGGCGGAAGTGGTGCTGGCGCCCAAGGCGGAGCTGCTCAAGGTCGTCCGACTGCACGCGCGGCAGCTGCGCGTGCGCCGCGTGCAGGTGAACGGCGTGGATGCCGCCTTCGAGCAGCTCGGCTTCCTGGACGGCGTGGTGGACGAGGCCTACCGTGACCTGGCGGCCTTCGACCTCTTCTACCGCGGCGCCATCGTCGCCTCCAAGGAGGGCGAGCTTGTCGTCCAACTGCCGCGCGGCGCGCCTATCCTGCCGCTCTCCGAGGCGGACCTGCTGGCGGCCGAACGCGCGGCGCGTAAGCAGCGCAAGCGTCGGCGTCACCGCGACGTACCTGAGGACGGCGAAGAAGAGGAAGATGAGGAGGAAGACGAGGAGGACGATGATGACGACGACGACGATGATGACGACGACGCGGACGGGAGCGGCCGCCGACGCCTCGTGCTCGACCAGTGGGACATCGACAAGCTGCCGAAGAGCACGACGGGCTTCAAGCCACTCGTCGTTCGTGTCGAGTACGACATCCAGAACCCCACGGGCGGCATGCGCTTCCTGCTCCCGGACGAGTACCAGCCCAAGCGCTCGCCGCACATGTACACGTATAGCGGGCCGTTCGGCGGGCTCTGTGACGGTGCGCGCACGTGGATGCCCTGTCGTGACACGCTGCGTGATACGTGTCCGCTGCGGCTCGAGATCACGGTGCCCTACTGGTGCGTCGCCGTGAGCAGCGGGCAGATGGTGCAGCAAGTGATCGACCGCGACGGTCAGTTCCGGTCCTTCCGCTACGTGATCAACTCCAGGACAAACTGCTCATCCGTGGGCTTCGCGGTCGGCCCCTTCCGCCTGTATGTGCCGCCGGAGATGCCGCGCATGACGCACTTTGCGCTCCCCGAGCACTTCGAAGACGTCGTGTACTGCACGTCGAAGCTCTCATCGACGATGGAGTACTTCGAGCAGTTCCTGAATGCCAAGTATCCGTTCAAGACGTACCAGCAGGTGTTTGTGGAAGACCCGCCCGAGGAGATCCAGGCGTACGCTGGGTGCTCGTTCTTGGACAAGAACTTGCTGCACGGGCCGCGGATCATCGACCGAGACCTGCCGTCGCACCTCGCTCAGGTGAAAGCACTCGTGGGGAGCTGGATCGGCGGGGCGGTGGGCATCCAGACCACGAAAGATGCGTGGGTGCTCATCGGCATCATCGGGCACCTCGTGAACACGTACGTGCGCTCGATCTACGGAGAGGAGGAGTACGGGTACCGCATTCAGCTGGCCATGGATGCGCTCACGACCATGGAGCTAACGACCGACCACGCGTCGCCAGCGCTCCTGTCTTCCGAAGTGGACGTGTACGCGGAGTACGATCCTTCGTCTCTACCGTTCCTCGAAGTCAAGGCACCGCTCGTGCTGCACATGATCGAGCAGCGTGTCGGTCCGAAGCATCTGTCGATCGCGATCCAGCGCGTCGTCGCAGGGACGAGCAGCGAGATCACTGCGGCCAGTGCATCCGACGCCGCTGCGACCAGCAAGGAAGACGCTGAAAACGGTGGTGGCACCGGAGACGAGAAGAAGTCTGGATCACGGGAGACCGGAGACGACGACGCCACCGCCGCGGATGGAGAGAGTGGTGCGAACGGGTCCTCTTCGAAGGCAGGACGCAACAGCGGCGTGTCACCGGAGCCGCTGTCCACCCTGTCGTTCCTGAAGGGCGTGAAGGCGATCGCTGGTGCGCCTGGCCAGGACTTGACCAAGTCGTTCTTGAGTTCGTGGATCCTCGAAGCCGGGATGCCGTTTTTCACAGTGGGCTACTGGTACAACCGCAAGCAGACGCAAGCAGAGATCGTGATCCAGCAAGAGGTTCCTCCCGGAGGCAAGCTGTACACGGGTCCGATCACGATTACGATCGTCGAAGACACGAGCGAGTATACGTACCCAAAGCGCATCGAGAGCAAGCGGCACAAGTGGGACTTCCCGTGCCACTCGAAGGTCCGCAAGAAACGCCGCAAACGCCAAGGGCTTGCGGACCCGGACGACTCGGTGTCGGTGGGAGGCCCGGGCATGGGGCTGAACGACACGCCTGTGTTCTGGGTCAAGATCGACACAGGGTGTGCGTGGCTCCGCCATGTCGTGATGCACCAGCCGGACTTCAACTGGATGGAGCAGCTTCTGTCGGACAAGAAAGTGGGCTCACGCGTCCACGCCGCGCGCGCACTTGCGCTCTTCCACCAGCCGCACGAGAAGCCGAACGTCATGTCCTGCCGCGTGCTCACTGAGTGCATGAGCGGACTCACGACGCACTCGCGCCGTCTTCGCGCTGAAGCGGCGCTGTCGCTCGGCATCTGGCAGTCGATCCATGCGCCGCTCACGAACGCGAACACGCAGCTGCCGATCTGGAAGGGCATGCACAACCTCTTCCGGATCTTCAAGGAGCACTTCTTCGACCGAAACACGGACATGCCGTTGCCGAACTACTTCGTGCCGTCCGGCGGCAAAGTGATTCTCGAGGCGCTCGGAGCGCAGCACGCGTCGATCTCGAGCAAACAAATCCAAGTGCACGACTACGCCGCAGGCGAGTACGAGATCAAGAAGACAGTGCCTCGCGCGCTGGCGATGATCCGCGCCCAGAACGGCAAGTCTCCCCCCGAGATCGAGACGTTCTTGCTTCAGCTGCTGACGGAGAACGACAACTCGAAGAACTATGTCGAGATGGACGACCAGTCCCAGGTCGCAGATGACTGTTTCTACATCGGCAACATCGTGGTCTCACTGTCGCTTCTAAGCGTGGACCGACCAATGCACTCGACCGGGGACAAAAAGGTCGTGAGCGAGATCTTGCGGTACCTGCACTACGACCAGGTCCAGCCGAGCTACCGCAAGACGATCACAGTGTGCTGCTTAGAGGCGCTGTGCAACCTAATCCTCGCAGGTCGTTGCGACGAGAAGCAAGTGGATTTCCACGAGTATGCGTCTCCAAAGCACATCAATGTCGTTCGGAAGGCGGCGATCGAGTGCATCGTTCGTCTGTACTTTGCCGAAGACCCGACTGGTCCGAGTAGCAGCGGCATCTCGCTGAATGCGAATGGCGGAACCGCAGGCCGATCCTTTGGCTATGGTGGTGGTGCGAAGCGTGGACCTGCTCCAGCGGACAGTCTCGAGAACGTGTTTGGCGCGACTGCGGCGCTGCTGTGGGTCTCTAAGCTGTTGCAGGTGGAGGAATCGCCTGGAGTCCGACTGTTCACCGTGCAGGTGTGTCTGAACTGCATGCGCGGGTTCCCTCCGAGCGTGGCCACGCAGGTGCTCGCGACGTGGGACCACAGCTACACCCTCGGGATCTCGACGCACATCCAGATGCGCGACCCGTCCTCGTTTGTGCTGAAGAGCCCCGAGAAGGACAAGATCATGGAGCTCTTCGAAGCGCCGAGTCTTGCAAAGCTGCGTGATGACAGCACATCTGCGCGCCATGTCGCGGAGGAGCTGTGGAAGCTCATGAATACGACGAGCGCGGTTGACCAGCGCCTCCGTGTGGCACTGATGGTGCTGTATCGGAAGATCTGGGGCGAGACGACCCCGATCGCGGTCGCGCACACGGTACAGGACAAACCGGCGAACTGGGCGGGTGGCTACGAGAGTCTGCGGGTGATGATGGAGGAAAGTAGGAACCGGATGCTCGCAGCGAACGGGCGTTCGTCGTCCTCAACTTCGACATCGGCTCCGATGTCGTCGCTTGCGCGCGGGAACGGCTCGGATGTCGGTGTTGGCGGAAAGCGCACTTTCTCGGGAATCTCGGGGCCGTCGGGACCGACGAGCGGCTCGTCGTCGACTGCAGACACCACACTCGAGCAGCTCCGCGGCAAGAAGTTCAACTTCAAGATGGGTGAGACCGTGTTTCGGTCGCACAAGATGTAGACGTGGAGAACGAAGGTGGAAGAGGAAGCTATGGAGATCGCAAGGCAAAGAGAGCAGCAGCAGGTTCAAGGTGTTCATTGGAAGCAAAGATAGCGATCGCTTAAGGGTGTTGTTGCTTGTGCGTTGGTTCGAGTGAAGGTGGTGTTGCGGTTTGCATATAGCTGCAGAGACAGAGCAGGGAAGGGTGACATTGAGCGAGTACTCGAAGGCAAATGCGAGACAAATCAACGTACTCGAGTGTGCTTGCGCGGACGCACAAGCGAGGTGAACACGATGGACTCAAGGTGGTTCCGCCATTATGCGCTGCTGCTCAGCGAGTTCGAGTTGGCAGCGATCTTGAGTGGCAATAGCAAAGTTTGCATTGTGTTCTTCAACGCGCCCGTATCAAGACATCTAGGCAAACTTTTACAGTACGACATCTGAGAAGGGACTCGTTGCACTGCTCACGGCAGAGCAAGCAGATGAAAGGGGTTGTGCTGCTTACTCCCGAAGCCTCGAGATGCACTTGGTCGACGTCTTGTGTGGCTGAAAACAGTGCTCAGCAGGATCCGATCCTGCATTCCAGATCGGATCTTTTTGCTGGTCGCGGAGAAGGAGGATGACATCTCATCGATCTTTTGCTTGATTTGGTTGATGGCGAACCGCACACCTGCGCTCCCTCCGACTCACGAGGTGTCAGCACATCTGTCATCTCGCTTTTTTGCGACCAGAAACTCGTTGAAGTCCTTTAGAGGGTGCGGCTGGCTGCCAGCCAGCCGCGATCGACTCGAGACGATCGACTGGCGATCAACCCGCGTGTTGCAAGAAGAGCAAGTCGCGGGAAGAGAGGGACAAAAGGAGAAGGAGGGAGGGATGACCTTGCTCGTGCTTGGCAGCGCCGACCGTGCTTGATTGATTGACTAACGCCGCCACATGGCGCCATGGCTGCACTGGTATCGCCAGCCGATTTGCAATCGCTTGCACCACAAAGCGAGTGCCCTGCGGCTTCTTTCACGGCCCAACGAGCAGGTTAACTGGGCTCTTTGGAGCGAGAGGAGAGCGAGAGTTTTGGCAGTGAAGGTGCTTGTTCCCCACACACACACACACACACACACACACACACACACACTCATGCACGCGAGCCAACTCCATGTGGGCAAGCAAACCACCCCGACAGGCTCATCTCCAGTAGACTCGCACATAATTGAACGCAAGAGTGTATTCGCCACTTGCCTGTCAAGCGAAGAGCTCTTTTGCGAGCACAGGGCGCGCATTCCTCGCACCCACCTGGTTTCACTATCCCCACAGGAGATTTGAGGAATCACAGCATCGCCCTCTCTATCTTCTGTACCATCACTCTTGGCGGTGTGGTCCACCCAGCTGTCCCTCTGCTTGCTTGAGAAGAGAACAAGCAAACAAACCCGCACAGTCAGCCTTTGGCCGCTTGCTTGCCTGCGTGCGCTCCTCTCACATACTACATACAGTACGCGCGCGCAGTATGGCAGCGATCCCCACGCACGACGTGCGCGAGTTCACGCGCTTCCTGCGCGCGCAGCCGGCGCTCGCACTCGCCTCAGAGGAGGCGCAGCTTCTCCCGCTGCTCGTGCAGCAGGTGGTGCGCCGCGCCGTCGAGCCGGAGCTCGTACCCGCCTACCTCGACGCCATCCTGCTGGCGCACGCCACCGCCGAGCTCGAGCTCGAGCTCGAACCCGGCGGCGGAGGTCTCACGCCGCAGTCGCAGTCGCAGTCTCCGTCGCCCTTCCCTTCGCCATCGCTCTCGCCGGCGTCGCCGTCGCTCGACGCCCCGGCTCATAGTGCACAACAGCAGCACCCGCAGCAGCGCCAGGTCGCGAGTGGCGTGCCGCGCGCTGCATTCTTCCGGCAGTTCGAGCCGACGACGTCGTCCCACGGCCTGTGCGGCTACGTCTTCCAGCGTAACGACATCGCGTTCAACTGCAAGACGTGCCAGCTTGACGAGACGTGTGTGCTCTGCCTCCAGTGCTACCGCAACGGCAACCACGAGGGTCACGACATCTTCTTCCACCGCACATATCCGGGCGGATGCTGCGACTGCGGCGACAGCGAGGCCTGGGACCCGAATGGGTTCTGCATCTACCACGGCGACCGCGCCGACGCTGACGCGGGGGGCAACAACGGCACCTCCGGTGAGCAGGGCGGTGAGGATCCGAGCGGTGGTCTCCCACCTGAGCTGCTGCGCATCGCCGACTCGCTCTTCGAGCAGCTCGTGCTTTTTTTCGTCGAGATGGCGAAGCGGTCCATGGACGCGTTCGACGCCGAAAGCGTCGACGTGCTCGGACAGCAGCTCCAGCAGGACTACCTGCAGTACGCGGCGGACGGCGTGCCGGTCGAGCCGCCGGTTTTCCACGTGCGCATTGGCAACGACGACGTACACTCAGACGAAGACCTCGTGCGCTCGCTCACGGAGAAGCACATCCCGGACCCGCGTGAGCTCGTGCGCAGCATCGACTCGAACGGCTACGAGATCGTTGCGGCGAACGTGTCGTTGCGCGACGCGCTCACACTCATGCAGCAGCTCAAGGCCGAGGGCTGGCACGTGTGCGTGGTGGACAACCAGCACATTCACGACGAGGCCGTGCTGCTGCAGGTCATCCGCTGGGTCAAGCAGATCGGCTCGCTCTCCAAGCCGCTGCTCAACTCGTTCTACACCAAGCTCTTCGACACATCGAATGCGCTGTCGGCACCCAAGGAGCCGATCCAGCTCATGTTCCTTTCGGGTCCGTACTTTTGCAAGGAGAGCGTGCTTGAGCTCTACGAGCTCTACCTCAAGCTGCAGGGTGACAAGGACCCGAAGCTCAAGTTCTCGACCGTTTTCGCGAAGGTCTACAACCGGATGATGTCCAAGTACTTTTGCGGCATCGGCACGCGCGACGAGTCGCTCTTCCAGTATGGCGTCCAGATCTTCACGACGCCGTCGATTGTGAACCACCTCTCGGGCCTCGGCGTGCTCGACATGCTGCTCGACACGTTCAACGTCGCGCTCGATCTCGCCAAGTCCTCCAAGCTCTCGGCGGTGGTCCCGTCGTCCAGCGCGCGTCTGCTCCCGCCGGACGTCGCGAGTCTCTCGCGCACTCTCGACTGCGACCACTCGCTGCTCAAGTTCCGGCGCTTCACGTACACGACGGACCACATCGGCTACGTGTTCAACATCCCAGCGGTGGCGACCGAGATCTTGCTAAGCAAGAGCTTGCTGCGCAAGTGGTTTGACGCGCTCCGGCAAGTGCAGGGGCTTGACCCGCAGGTGCGCATCCAAGACGGCCACGCGCACGTGACGTTCGAGACGCAGCTGTGGTTCACAGCGTTCTCGTTCCACTCGACAATCACCAAGTTGCTGTCGCAGCTCGTGAAGGGGCTGCGCAGCGACGAGAGCTCAGACGAAGTGAAGCTCCAGATGATCCACAACGTGCTCAACTGTTTCTGGGAGCAGCTTGACGCGTCCGGGATCGCCGACTGCGTCCTGCAACTGTACACACCACCGTTCGGCTACCTCATGGGTGCCCGTCAGGAGCAGATTGTCAAGTTTGATGTGGGAAGCCAGCCGGTGTCGTTCCACTACCCATTGCACAGTCTGCTCGCGAGCTTTCTGCTCGAGAGCTTGTACTACGGACCCGGCTCGAGCGAGGTCGAGTCAGCGGGGTCCTCTTTCTCGCTGTGGCTGCCGAGCTGGAAGGCGTTCGTCGAGGACTCGATCGCGCGTTTCTACAACACGAACGACACAATGGACGAAGAGGCCAATAACTTTGAGCACAAGAAGGAGATGTTGGTCTATGGACTGATGGAGTACCCGCTGCGCACGCTCGTGCTGTGTGCGCAGATCCACAGCGGCTTGTGGATCCGCAACGGGCAGTCGATGCACCGGCAGATGGTGAACTACATGAGTCCTCCGTGGTGCAGCGAGCTACGCGATCTCGACCTGTTCCTCTTGCAAGTCAGCACGGGCGTCGTGGGCTTCCCCAAGTTTTTCACGATTTACTTCGACCGCTTCGGGCTCTCCGAGTGGCTGCTCAATCTCAAGAACAACCGCAGCAGCCTCGCGCGCAACTTCCCGGCGGGCGGTGACGACGAAAAGCTCGTCACGGTTTTGGAAGCCGCGCTGCTGCAGCTTATCTGGATCGTCACGGAGCTACCGCCGCCGCTCGAGGCGATGAAGGCGCATGACCTCGTGCTGCGCCGGGAGATCATCCACCGCTTGACGCAGCATCCGTGCCGCTTGTCGGAGTTGCTGGACCAGACGTCGTTCATGATATCGACTGCTTTCGGAGGCGTGGCGGCTCGCCACGAGAAGCAGCATCTGGCGCGCCTGGAGCGCATTCTGGAGGAAGTGGCCGACGTGCAAGTGAAGCGTTCGTCGCTGATGTCGCCGTTTCTGCCCGGCGGAGAAGGTGCGAACGACAGCGGAGGTGTCATGGAGCCGAACAAGTATGTGCTCAAGAAGGAGTACTTTAGAGAGTACGACCCGGCGTTCTACCACCTCAGTCGCTCTGGTCACGAGAAGGCGCAGTTCGCGCGCCAGGAGGCGCTCTTCAAGTCATGGAAGATCGAGGACGCGCCGATCCCGATGGTGGAGCAGATTCCGCCGGCACACGCAACGCTGTCGTCGATCCGCTTCATGGTGTTGGAGAAAGGATTCATCGGCATTTTGCGGCTGCTCCTCGAAGATGCCACAGTGGAGGTCGGCACGCAGCCGATGCTCACGAACTTGACAGTTGTGCTGCGTGTGATTCACCTGGTCAACATCATCGTATTGCTGCTGAAGAACAGCAGCTACCAGTCGCGGTCGCTGCAAAGCGACGCGATTCTGTCGGAGAGCAAGAAGCGCAAGACGCTCGCGCTGCTGCGGAGCGGCGTCGACACGTTCGAGGAAGACGAAGACTGGCGAGGCAAGAAGCGTGTCCGACGGCAGCGACACCACGACGGCGACAGCGGCGACATTCAGATGAGCAGCGATAGCGACCAGGGCGACAATACGGAGGTCCAGGACCTCAGTGTAATCTCGCTCCTCGTCTCGTTCGCGAAGGACCAAGTGAAGAACGATTTTGACACGTCCAAGTCGACGATCTCCGCGATTTACTGGATCCTGAAAGAGCTCTCGGCGATGGACCCGGTGATCTATTCGTTCGTCGAGCACATCTTCTACAGCGGCAGCAAGAAGCGCGAGGACGACGCGAACGAGAGTGGCATGTCCAAGGCGGAGCTGAAGAAGCTTCACCAGCAACGCGCGATTGCAGCGATGATGGCGCGACAGAAGGCGTTCGCGCAATCCTCGATCTTCGCGGACATGCAAGAGGACGAAGACGACGAAGACGAGATGGCTGTGAACGGGGGAGCGGAGAGCCTTGCTGATCACCCAGGAGCCCAAACGGACGCGATCGCCGGGACGACGATTGTGTACCGACCGCCACCACTCCCGGACTGTATTATTTGCTCGCAGAAAAAGAAGGACGACCCGATCATGTACATCGGTCACTCGCAGATGAGTCAGGTGATCACACACGCGCTCAAGAAGGAGCCTCACGACGACGACGACGCAGCAGCAGCAGCAGTCAAGTTCCCGCCTCAGATCCACTTGTCGCTCTGCGGCCATGCGGTGCATCTCCACTGCTGGAAGGTGTATTTCGAGTCGGTGAAGGCACAATCGCGCTTCAACTTGGAGCACAGCCAGTCGAACGTTGCATTTGACGCGCACTTCGGCGAGTTCTTATGCCCACTCTGCCAGGCGCTGAGCTCGATGGTCGTTCCGTACGTGCCGTTGAGCCGGGAGCTCACGCTCGACGATCGCCAGCGAGACCGCGAGGCGCTGGAGAGAGTGTTCCAGTCGAAGCGAGACACGTCAAGCATTCTCAAGTGGATATCAGATGGTCTCCCGACGCGACTGGAGGCGATCGACATGGAGTCGGACGACGAGTTCGACGACGACGAGATTAGCGACAGCGAGGACGAGGAGCACGGCGAGCGGCAGCAGGAGGACGTCCGCGCTATGAAGCAGTTCGCAGTTTCGTTCCTTGAGACGCTGCTGCGCTTTCAGCCCGACATGACGACGCATGTGAGTGTGGCAATGAGTGCGTTGAAGGGCGGGTTCCTCAACACGGGACCGCAGCTGGCGCACATCATCTGGTCCGCGGTGGCGGCGACGTGCACGAACGTGCAGCTGAGCGGCATGTCTTCGGCGATCTACTCGCTCGAGTCGACAACTGCGGCGGCTTCTGGCAATACGAATGGCCAGAAGGGTCCGGTAAACTCGTTCTCATCGCTTACGATCAACTCACTCCTGAACACGCCCGTCCCGTGCATGAAGACGCGGCTGGGCGTGTCGCTCCCGGAGTCGCTCGAGAGCCAGCTCGATCCGTTCTCGCCGAAGGAAGACAGCAAGTTGAACGTGCTGTTGCGTTCGCTTCGCCGCATCTACTTGCTCTTCAAGAACCGGAAGCAGGAGTTCTACCACGCAATGTGCGCACCGATCCAGTCGAACCTGCGCCTGAGCTTGTCGGCTGACGACTGGGAGAACGCACTGCTCGGTGGTCCACCCCTGCAGCTGGGACAGCCGATTCTCGGACAAGACTTGCTGTACCTCAGCGTGGCGATCTGCAGCAGCATGCTACACACGAAAGCGGAGATCCTACTGACACTGCGCTCGTTCTGCGTGCTGCACATGGCGCAAGTGCTGATCCAGCTTGCGCAAGTGCCTGCAGAGGACCAGAACGACGAGGAGATGCACCTTGACGGCGTCTGCAGCGGCGCAGCGCAGTCCCAAGACGAAGAGGACATGAGCGGGCGCACGAAAGAGGAAGACTTGGTGATGCAGCGCTCGCTCGAACGCTTGATGGACCGCTTGAGCTCGCTTGCGGGTGTGGACTTGGTGCTGCAGCAGCAGCAGCGCACGGTGGCGGATGACAATGAGCGACAGCCACCACCGCACCAGCGTCTGCGCGGCTACCAGCTCATGTTTTTGTTCAAGTCTGCGTGCTCGGCGTTCATGCGCCAGGTGACGCTGCTGTGCCGTGCGTTCTTCCGCGGCGAGAACGATCCGGACGCATCGTGGTGCGCCAACTTCGTGAGCTCGCTGCGTTTGAGCACAAACTTCTATGACCTGTCACAGCAGCTGGGCGTCCCAGCGGTCGACCACGTGCTGCAGGACGCTGACTTGATGGCGTACTTGGATGCCGCTGCAACGCAGCTCAAGCAGACACGCTTCGCGGCGATCCCAGAGGACGTTCAGCATGCGTACACACAGACTGGGCATGTCGATGTGCTACTTGAGTCCCTGGACAAAGTCATGGGCGAGATGGAGGACGTCGACGCGGCCACGCAACTCGACATCGTGCGCAGCAACCTGAAGCGCATCCCTGCACTGCCGTTCCGGCGCGCGGACGACGCGAACGGCGTCTCGCGCCTCTACTTCGCCAACATCCGCCTCACACGGCTGGCGTCGCTGTACACGGACCTACACTGCGAGGTGCTTGGCAAGAGCAAGTGCAAGCAGACGTGGCGCGTAGTGGAGAACCCGGCGCTGTGTCTGGCGTGCGGCGAGGTGCTGTGCGCCGGCTCCGAGTGCTGCCGACGCCGCAGCGACAACATGGGTGCGTGCACGTACCACGCGATCACGTGCGGCAGCGGCGTGGGGCTTTTCTTCCTCATCCGGTCGTCGTCCGTGCTGCTGGTCTTCGGGCCGCGCAGCTCGTACTTCGGTTCGCCGTACCTTGACATGTTTGGCGAAGAGGACATCAACATTCGGCGTGGGCGCCCACTGCACCTGAGTGTCAAGCGCATGAAGGCCCTCCAGGCGCTGTATGCGAATCACATGCTCGCGAATGAGGTGGCGCGCAACCGGCGCACTTCGGACCAGTACATTCGGAGCAACTACTACTAGAGAGCCATGTAGAGTCGACACCCACGGCAGACAACGGTGTTCTGTCCTGATTGAGAGAAGTGGAGAAGACGTGGACGCCGCGCCGTGTGAATGAATGCATCGAACCAACTATGAACTTTGAGACTCGGGACGTCAGGCCACTGTCGGTGATACGCGGAGCGATGCTCGCTGCGAGTGGTGTAGGTGGTTTGAAGCAAGTGAGAGCAGCTGAAAGTGGTGCTGCATTGTGTGTTGCTTTTTTCAGGGTGATGCAGAGCAGTGATAGGTGCTGGTACAGTGTTGATTGTGGCCACCCCTGTTGTCGTGATTGCGAGGGTGCTGCGATAAACGCAATCGACCGACTTCAACGCCGTCCCGATCATTGTGGCTCCTCGACACACGCCTTGATGCACAAGTCCAAGCCTGACTTGTATCGTCCTCGAACTTGCGTTGACGCGGCAACCTGGACATTCCGATGGCTCGAACTCCATTTCCCAACCTGCACTCAGACTCCCACTTCCATTGTTTCGGTTTAACGCGAAAAAGATGTCCGCCTACCGCCGCATCGAGGTGCACACCACGTCTAACGACTTTCGTGCCGCCACACACATCGTGACGGACGCGGAGCTGCCCAAGCCATCACCCGGTAACGTCGTAGTGAAGAACCACTACGTCGGCATCAATGCCACGGACATCAGCATCACCAACGGCGAATTCTCTTCTGCGCCACCACCGTTCGGTTGCGGGCTGGATGGAGTGGGCGTTGTAGTCGATGTCGGCGAGAGCGTCACAGACTTCAAGATCGGGGACGCAGTCGCTTACAAGAGTACGAGACGTGGTGCCATGTACATGTAGATCAGTAGTTTTACGAAATGGTCGAGTATGAGTGTCTAACGAAGTCTCTCAACGTCTGTGCCACAACAGAGTTCGGTGCGTTCACCGAGTACGCTGAGGTGGTTGCAGCGACCGCAATCGCAGTCCCGGCACCGGCACCTAATGTGTTGCCGCTGATGGTGTGCGGATCGTCCGCTTCTGTGGCGCTCGAGCAGGTCGGCGAGATGAAGTCCGGCGAGACTGTGCTCGTGACCGCTGCGGCGGGAGGCACCGGCCAGTTCGTCGTGCAGCTCGCCAAGCTCGCCGGCAACCACGTCATTGGCACGTGCAGCTCGGACGAGAAG
>JAASFZ010000178.1:0-27505 GCA_023334075.1 Globisporangium nunn | reverse complement strand
TGCGTGTGGGGTAGTGTGCTTGTTGGGCGTACATCGACAGCGGCGCTGTCTCGATGCTTGACCCACTCGCGCATTTGCCACCAGTGCCAGCGGCACAGTTCTGGATGGTGCGGTGCTTCTTCATCCATCGTCCGGCAATGCCGTGATGTGCACTGTCCGACACTGGTATTGATCTCGGCAGGTTGAACTATTAAGTGCGCATTGTTGGACACCGCGAACCTAACGTCATCATGAGCGAATCAGATGTCTTCTTCCATGGTTCCCTTCCTGCGCTAAGTGCGCATCGCTCGACTTGGATCTCTCTTACTTGCCAGTACCTAAGCAGCGATATCTTGCCACGAAGGCTACAGCGATCCGTCCGAGCGCCGCCGTCGTCGCCCGCGCATCACTCCTCCCATTACCACCACTGCCAACTCCTTCTATTTCTCTGCTACTATGAGTGACTCTGCGCCTACGCCGCCGCCTCCACGTGCGTTCGACGTCGAGCTGCATGTCAAATACCTAGTGGGACTCAAGAACCAGAAGGAGGACTTCGAGTCGTGCATGGTCGAGCACATGCGCCTGAGCGGCATGTACTGGGGCGTCGGTGCCATGGCGCTGCTCGGGCGCGAGGCCGACATGGACCCGGAGGACGTCATCGCGTGGGTGCTGCAGTGCCAGCACGCAGACGGCGGCTTCGCGGGCAATGTCGGCCACGACCGCCACCTTCTCTACACGCTGCACGCGCTGCTCGTGCTCTCGATGCTCGACGCGCTCGAGCGCATCGAGAAGGACAAGACGGCCACCTACATCGCGTCGCTGCAGCAGCCGGACGGCTCGTTCGCGGGCGACGAGTGGCAGGAGATCGACACCAAGTTCACCTACTGCGCGCTCTCGGGTCTCGCGATCCTCGGCCGCCTCGACCTCGTCGACGTGCCCAAGGCGGCAGCCTACATCGACACGTGCCGCAACTTTGATGGCGGCTTCGGCAACATCCCTGGTGTGTGCACAGTAGCTAGCGCTCGACAGAGGTTGTCTGAGTGCCGTGTCTGATCAACTGGATGGACGGATGGTAGGCTGCGAGTCACACGGCGGACACATCTTCACTGCTGTCGGCGCGCTCTCGATCGCGCACTCGCTCGAGCAGGTACGACGACGACGATGCGGGTATTTTGAACTGTGGTATGTCAACCCAACATCAGCGCAGCTAACATACCCACCCAGTACGTCGACGACGAGCTGCTGGGATGGTGGCTCTGCGAGCGTCAGTGCGACTCGGGCGGGCTGAATGGGCGGCCGGAGAAGCAGGCGGACGTGTGCTACAGCTGGTGGAACATCACGTCGCTCATCATGATCGGCAAGCTTGACTGGATCAACAAAGAGAAGCTCATCCAGTTCATTCTGGACTGCCAAGATCCGGACGACGGCGGCATCGCGGACCGCCCCGGGAATGTCGCGGACGTCTTCCACACGTTCTTCGGCATCTGCGGGCTCTGCATGCTCGGTTACTTTGATCGCGAGAAAGCGAACCACCCGGAGTACGCGGCGATCCGCCAGGTGCACCCGGTCTTCGCGATCCCACAGGACACGGCGGAGAAGCTCCAGCTCTCGGCGCAGATCTTCCCTCCGAAGAACCTCTCTTGATGATGGTGATGGCGGCTAAGTCACTCACTGGTGTGGAGCAGAGCTGGCGGTGATGGATACGTGTGTGTGCAACAAGATCGCGAGTTGGGATCACCGAGTTGCGTGCGCGTGTGTTGATTAAGTGAGCTAATGCGAGGCAACCGACCAACTTTCGAGCTCTCTTTCATGGTGGCTACCTCGCGACCGCTCTCTTGCTAAAGCACCTTAGAGCTCCATCGGCTCCGCGTCTTCGACGACGATCGGGAACGGCTCGAACTTGGAGCTCAGCACGTCTAGAAGCACACAGAGATATAAGGTGATGATCCCATCCCATCCACCAGCCACAGGATGCATCGACTTTTACTAAACACGTACGCGTGGCTCCGCGCGGGATGTGGGTGACGATGTCCCGCTTGATCAGGTTGCGCAGCTCCGACACTTCGTTCGGCTTGATCGAGTTGATGTCCTGCACGACCTCCACCTTGCCGTTCACCCGCTTGATGGTCGTGATGTCCACATTGCTGCCCGAGCCGAGATCGTTGAACACACCCGCCAGGATCGCCTCCTGCACAAGCTTCTTCGCCTCCGCTTCCTGCGCGCGCGCAGGTATCAGACCCGAGTGAATAGCAAGTCGGACAGTCAGCGAACGGTTCATCGATGCTTCACCAAGAGGCGAGCGAGCGACGCACCGTCATGCCGTCCTTGTAGCCGTGCTCGAAGATGGACATGGCCGCGAGGCTGCCCGAGCCCATCGTGACGAACGGGAGCTTGTCCGTGCTGCCGTGCGGGTACACCGTGTAGAGGTGCGGGCCAGTGACGTCGACGCCGCCGAGCACGAGCGCCGCCGAGACGTGGCCCTGGTACTGGAACAGCATGCGCTTGAGCAGCGTCATCGCCGTGACGACGCGGGACTGTGTGCCAGTGTTCTGGAGGGGAGCAGCCGACCCGACGTAACGCGAAGAGTCAGATCATCAATCGACCATCACTACGGCACGCAGCCACGCCACCACTCACCAGTCGGTGGAGCTCCAGCTGCGACGAGATGAGTGCTGTGGCGATCGACAGACGCCCCAACAGCAGCAGCAGTCAGTGAGTGTTGGTCGATCCATACCATCCTCCATGTCCCTCTCCAAGCCACGCACCCGTGGTGTTCTCCGTGTCGGCGGCCGTGCCTGCACCGCAGCAGTAGATGTTGGGCGCGATGTAGTGGATCTTCTCGCAGTTCTTGTCCATGACGGTGCTGCCGCCCGTGGACCGCGTGTCGGCGCCGAGCACCACGCCGTCCTGCGTCAAGTGACCCCCATGCGTCACCACCCGAGGTCTCGACACTCCCGACACCCAGCATAGCATGACAAGCAGCGCTCACCTTGTAGACGACGCCGACGATCGTCGTGCCGGTCTTCATGGCTTTGATCTTCTGCGCGCTGCCGCTGCCGCCCGCCGCCTGCGCGAGCAGCATCTCATTGCGGCGGCAGTTGTCGAAGTTGAAGCCGCCGTGGGGCGCGTCGTCCGAGGGGAGCGCGTCGCCGAACGTGTTCTGCGTGCGGCGGAAGTCGGTCATGGCGAGAGGGAGGAGGAAGGGAGGAGGAAGGAGGGAAGGAAGGAGGAAGGAGGAGGTGGCGCGCGCGTGCGTGCGATCTTCTCGAGCTGGAGCCTGTTTGTTTTGCAGGCTTGATATCCAAAAAAGCGTAAAAAGGAATAAAGGAGGCCGGCTTTTTACGCTGAGGTGTAAATACACGGTGAGGACGTACTGTGCATGCGGCGTATAGAAGAGCGCGCTTGTAAAAGAGCGGTGAACTGCTGACCCCTGTACAATCTGATCGCGCTTTCTTTAGCTGCTTCGATTAGTAGCCCCGCTTCGCGACTGCCAGTCATTTGGCGAGCATAGTAAAACCAAGTGTGCGCGCCGCTGGCCAGTCACTTGGATCCCTCAGCCGCTGTTTCCGCCTTGTTCCCCACAGAAGCAAAAGCATCAATCGCCATGGTACGTCTGCGCTTGTGTGCGAGTGCAAGTGAATGAATGGGCGGCTGCGCTGCGGCTGGGGCTGCGGCTGCGCTGCGCGCGCGAAAGCGGTCCGGGTGGAGTCAGCGCCGCGTGAGCGAGCGGACGTGAGGCGAGCAAGGAAGGAAGAGAGGGGAGTCGAAGTGGCCACCGACTGCGAGTAGATCAGCAACCCACACTCTCCAGCACCAGTGGGAAGGAACCGCTGCATTTCACCACGCACGAGCGGCTGCAGCAGGTCACAGAAGCAGCAGATGCAACCACTCGGCAGCAGCAGACTCGACTGACAGCAGCGATGGGATCAGCGCTACGGGAGCGCGCGGCGGAAGCTGCTGCTAAAGAGCTCGTGTCCTCCACTCTTCCTCCCTCTCTTCCTCTCTTCCGCTCTCGGCGAAAGTGACTCCCGATCCCGCGCAGCAGCATGCGCGTTCACGCGGTCTCGGTGACTTGGAAGAGTCTGCAGAGCCTCACTGACTCGTTGTGGTGCTGCACAGTCGCTCGTCATCGGACCGGACTTCCAGCACATCCTGCGTATTCTCAACACCAACGTTGATGGCCGCCGCAAGGTGTGGGTCGCCATGACCGCCATCCAGGGTGTGGGTCGCCGCTTCGCCATCATGCTCTGCAAGAAGGCTGAAGTTGACATCAACAAGAGGTGCGTTTTCCGAGTCGAAGTCGCCGAATGCGGTCGGTGGCTGTAAGAAGCAAGTCGAAAGGGTGTGTGCTAACTACTTGCTGGTGTCTTCGTGTCCAGAGCCGGTGAGCTCACGAACGACGAGATCGAGCGCATCGTCGCGATTATCCAGAACCCGCTCCAGTTCAAGATCCCGGTGTGGTTCCTGAACAGAAAGAAGGACTACAAGACGGGCAAGCACTCGCAGGTTGTGGCCAACAACCTCCAGGGCAAGCTCCGTGACGACCTCGAGCGCCTCAAGAAGATCTAGTACGTGTCCTTATGCGTGGTTCTGCGCACTGTACTTGATCGGGATACTTACTATTGTCTGCTCTGCCACTGCTTCCATCCAGCGCTCACCGTGGTCTCCGCCACTGGTGGGGCCTCAAGGTGCGTGGCCAGCACACGTGCACGACGGGTCGCCGTGGCCGCACGACGGTCGGTCTCCTCGACGGCAAGAAGTAAATGGTGGCTTCTTGCTACTGAGCTCCTCCGATGGTGTTCACGCGCGAGGATTGCTGCGGCGCGGGCTCTGCGCCGCGGCTGGTTGCCTGCTTCTTTCGGTCCGCTCCCGTGGGTCACGGTTAAGCAAATAAACAGTTGCTGCTTCGACATGGCTGTCTTCCGCACAGTGCATCGCGTGGCATGCATGCATGCGTGCATGCGTATGAGCCGTTTATCTCCCGGTCTTCCGAGTTACTTCATGTCTGTTGCATGGTGCTGGGTCGCTGTTGCTGCAGCCAGTGTCCTCAGTTCCTTCTTACTCGCAACACCAAGAGATGGTGAGTGTGATGATGCTCGTGAACATCATATTCATTAGCTGTAAGTTACAGTTCTCCTCTATCACGCTGCACACAGACGACTTGTGCGCTTGGCAGCGCTCTCCTTTCTCCTACCGAACTCCCGCTTTGAGACCTCACGTGATGCAGAGCGAGCGGAAGCCGCCGATGCCGACCTCGAAGATGCGCTTCGTGCCCATGACGCCCATGATCGCGCCGCTCACGCCCACGACTGCAGCGATGAGCAGCACCACGAACGCCGTCTTGCGGTACTTGCGGATCAGGTAGCCCATGCCGAGCTGCCCGATGATGCCGGCGAAGAAGCCGATCGTGCCGTGCCACAGCGCGTGCTCCACCGAGAGCGTGCCGATGATGACGAACTGCACGGTCGTCGCCGACGCCGTGAAGAGGATCATCGACGACGACGTCGCCGACGCCACCTGCGGGTGTAGTCCCATCTCGAGCAGCAGCGGGCCCTTCACCATGCCACCGCCGATACCGAGCAGTCCCGCCGCGAGCCCAGCGAGCGTGCAGATCGCAGGGTACTTGACGACCGCCTCGCGGTCCCAGACCACGTCGCCCTTGAGATACTGGAAGCCCGCGGCCTGCAGCTGGCGGTGGAAGCGCACGATCTTGATGCCAAAGTACGCGGTCGCGGCCGCGAAGAACGGGAACGACACGGCGATGAGCAGCCAGTAGCCGACGCCGCCGCACGCTAGGCCAACGATGCTTGGCGAGCCGTGGCCACCCTTCATCATCGAGAAGAGCACGAGCCCGACCCACGTGAGCGAGAGCACGGCCAGGTCGCCAAACGGCACGCGGTTGCGCAGCGCCGCGAGCTCGGCTGCACTGCGCACGGGACCGGCACTGCTGATCGTGAGCTTCCGGACGCCGGTGTTGATGAGCGCCTCGTCCTCACCTCCGTCGCCACGGTCGTCGTCGCTGTCCATGTCGTCCTCTGTGTCGACTGTGCTGCCGCTCGCGATCACGCGAAGCTCGCTCTCCTGCGGATTCGAGAGCTCGATCGTCAGGTCGCTGGCAGCCGGGCGTTTGTACGCCTTCCACTTGAGGTACGCGAGCGCGACGACCTGGAACTGCTTGAACTTGCTCTCGTGCGGCAGCAGCTTCCAGTAGGCAACGACGTCGCTGAGCGTCTTGGCGTCGGCGGCAGCCTCGCTTGCCCACATCTTGACGCCCTTGGCGTACGTGCGCAGCGCGGTCTTGGTGAGTAGCCACACGATGCAGACCGTGATGAGCCACTCGGGGAAGACGGCGTTAAGGTTCACGCCGATGATCGTGCCGGCGAGCGTCATGGGCTCCATCATGAGCATCGTTTCGTAGTCAATGAGCGGCCGCGCCTTCGAGAGCGGATGCCGCGCGCGCGCATTGAGCAGCATGCTGGCGATGGCGCTGCCAAGGATCGTGGCCTTGGAGAGCGGGATGGCCTCGTGCGACGAGAGCCCCATGACGAGGATGTAGAGCGGCACGAGCAGTCCACCGCCGCCGAGTCCCGAGCCGGCGGCGAGCACGTTGGCCACGAACGCAGCCACGGAGCCGCGGATTTCAGCAGGCGAGAGCGGGAAGAGCACGTCGTCTTCGCAGACGCCGGCGCGGCACACGGCATCGCGGCGGCCGTGCGCGATGCAGTCGATGGTGGCCTCGCACGCGACGCTCTCATGGATGTCGAGGAACGTCTGCGTGTCGTCGTTGGGCACCACCTCGTGCGCGTCGTGGGCCTGGGCGGCTGGTGCTGCTGATACGGCAGCCAGCAGCAGCAGCAGCAGCGCGAGCGAGCGGCGGAGGCGGCGGGCAGGCGGCATGGGGCGGTGGTGAGCTGCGCGCGGCGGATTGCGCATTGCCTGCCAGCGCCAGGAGCCACTCCTCCTGCTCCTTCTGCTGCAGCTGGTGTGTGATGCCGTCATGGGCGCCGAGCCAAGCGACCCGTTCCGCCGATGTGGCTCCAGGTGATTGCGTTCGCGGGCCAATCCGGAGACGCTGGAGGCTGGCTTCGCGTACCGTGAGGCACCCGGAAAGAGCAACTCGGCCGTCGAACTGGCGAGAGCGTTGCGAGATGAGGGCCACAAACTGGAAAAAATGACAAGAGTCAGTCGCTCATCATTATTCGTGAAGAGCCGGCCACTGAGCACAGCCCACGTGTTGACTCGTGTTGACAAGGCTGCTTCGGCGACGCGCTCGTTAAGGTGCTCGCCGGCGTCCGCGGCAGTCTACGAGGCGTGCTCGCTCGAGCAGCTCCGCAAGATGCTGCATGGACCGAGCACTTGGAGGCGGTGGTAGTAGTGCCCAATGAATGCTCGGGCTGCAGCACAAGCAGCACCACGACTATTGCCCTTCGAGACACTCGATCGCATCGCCCGTGTGCTGCGCTGCGAACTCATTGCACTTCGCTAAGAGAGCTCGACTCTGTCCGGTCACACATTCTCGCTTCACCTTCTTGCTGCCTGTTCACTTCAACGGACTGCAGAAGCAGCAAACAAATACTTTCCTACGCGCTCGTAAGCTCCTTGATGCTCTCGATGCTCATCGCGACGGCGCTCACGAGCACGATGATCGCCATCGAGAAGATGACGAGCGACGGGCACTTGTACCGCTGCACGACGCGCAGGAGGCAGACGTGTCCGACGAGCGTCGTGAAGAAGCCCATGGGGAACATGATCGCCGCGAAGCTAAAGTCCAGCGACCCCAGCAGGATGTAGTTGACCGACGACACTGCCAATCCACACAAAACCAGCACGCAACAGCGTCAGACACAGAAACCCATCGCATCCAACAAGTCCTCTCGCGTCCGCGGCATCCGTCAATGTACGCACTCGCGCTGGAGAAAAGCACGGTCGTGGCGGTCATCGCGGACGCCGCGGACGGCTCGATGCCGATCTCGAGCAGCAGTGGGCCGTTGATGATCCCGCCGCCAATGCCGAATATGCCCGCGACCATGCCTGCGGCGATCGCGAGCAGCGGGAAATACCGGATCGAGCGGGGCGTCCACTGGATCTCGTCGGGCGAGAGGATGTAGTACGGGTTCTGTTGCCTTTGGAACGTCTCCATGACGTTGCGCATCGAGTAGTTGATGAAGATCATGAGGAAGATCGACGGCAAGAAGACTACGATCAAGAAAAGGAAGGACGACTGCGGCACGGCCATCTGCAGCAGGCTGAGCGCGACGATGCCGAGGAAGAGCCCGAAGAGCATCCCGACCTTGCGCCACGGGATATCTGCCGTTGGCTCACGCGCCGCCGTCGGGTCCTGTGCTGTGCCGAGGCGTCTTCCGCGCGACGACGTGCCGAGCGACGGGAACGGAGCTGCGCGCGGCAGCGCGTCGCTGCCGGTGGCCACACCTAGCAGGCGTGCGCTCTCTGCGCCACGGCCGCCAATGCGACTCGGGAACCACCACTCCTGGCGGCCTGCGCCGATTGCCTTCTGCAGCGTGCGGACGCCCGTCACGGCCAGCACGATCACGAGCAGCACGCAGAGCAGCCACGTCGGCGCGAGGCGGTTGATGAACGTGCCGAAGCTCGCGCCGACTGCAAGTGGTCGGGTCCCATCACCACACTCGATAAGTGCACACGTCTAGATGCATGCGAGGATCAGGCATGGAGCAAGCAGTACGCACCCAGCAGCATGGGCTGCATGACGAGGATCAAGTCCCAGTCGATGAGCGGCTTCGTCGAGTGCTTGCGCGCACGACGCACGTTGATGAGCAGGTTCGCGACGGCGCCGCCGACGATCGTGATGCTCGAGAGCGGGATTGCCGTCTTGGCGTCCAGCTGCATGACGAGGATGTAGATCGGGTCGAGGATGCCGCCGCCGCCCGTGCCGCCGCCCGCCGCCACGAACACTGCGAGGCCCGCGAGCGCGAGCCCGAGCACCTCGCGCTGCGAGAAGGCGAAGGAGGCAGCGGCGCTCATGGGCGCGAGCGACAGCGCCGCATCCGCGTCGGCTGCGGTGGTGTTCGCGCGGCGCAGCTGCGGCTCTTGCGCGGCCGCGCCGACGGCTGCGACCAGCAGCAGCAGCAGCGCAAGCGAGCGGTGCATGGCGACTGGCGAGCTTGGTGGCGAGACGTCGCTCAGGAGACACTGGAAGAGTAATGTGTGAGCGAAAGATTCCGAGCTAGGTCTCGCTGGTTTGTATTCCTGATTTGATCGGGTAAACAGACCCAGCTGGTGAATCAGTCGCACGGCGTCACAACACACTGCCGAATTGGATACGAGGATGAGGTGGTGTCAGAAACGTACTGCTGCGGAATGGGAGTATGGGAGCATGTGCCAGCATGGCTCTCGGTTCAACGCGGCGTTCGCCTCAGCTCCAGGATCTCTTCAGCTTCCTTCCTACATTATCTTAGTACTCACTCACATGCACGCTCGCCTCGGACTTGGCCTCGGACTCGACGGAGAAAAAAGGGCGGCGGAAGTCGTCTACCGCTTCCGGCTCTTGTTGATCTCGAGGATGATGGACTGCAGCTCAATGCACTGCTCGCGCATGAGCTCGAGGTCGTACCGCAGGTTGCGGTTCTCGATCTTGAGCATCGAGTTCTCGTCCTCGAGGCTGATGCCGCTCGAGCTTGACGTGCTCCCGCTGCCGCGGCCCTTCATGAAGTGCTGCGCCTTGAGCGACAGGCTCTCTACGCGCTTGCGCCGGTCGCTGCCACCGCCGCCTTGCATCTCCTTGAAGCGCTCGATCGCCGACCGGCTGTCACTCTCGTCGCCGAAGCCCTCGTCGTTGTCCGAGTCGTCGATCTCATCGACCCACTCGCCGCCGCCGTCGCTCTCGCTCTCCGAACTCGACGAGTCGTCGTACTCCACGACGGGCTCCTCCACCTCGGTGTTGATGTACTTCTTCCAGCCGCGCTGGATGCGCACGACCGCGCGGCGCTGGAAGCGGAATTCCTTGCGCTCAAGCGCCATGCGCATCACCGACTGGATCTTGATCGCCGCCGTAATCTTGCGGTGCAGCCGGCGCCGCTCGAGGAACCCGAGCGCAACCTTCTGGATGCATGTCGACTCGTAGTACATAAAGTCCGACTTCATGGCCTCAAGCTCCTCCATCACGCCGTTCTTAAAGTAAATGAGCGTCTTGCCCATCTGGTACTCAAGCGGCGACTGACGGCCGATCGAGCTCATGAAGATCGTGCATGTGCGCCGCACGTCCGGGCTGTGCATCGACGGCGGGAACATGATCGCGTACCGCGTCGCGAGCTCCCGCGGCGTGAGCCGGCTCGGGTAGCCCGAGCGCGTGATGCGAATCGCCTCGATCACGCCCGCCGAGCGCAGCTGCTCGACCACCATGCGCTTGTTGAACTCGATCGGACTCTTGTTCGCGTTCGGCTTGATGCACCGAATGTAGTGCGTGTTGGTCGCCGAGATGTTCTCCATGAGCTGTGTGAGCGACACCTTGAACTGCGAGCCCAGACTCTTCATGCCGGCCTTGTTGCGCGCGCCGCCGCTGCTATCGCTCGTCGTCGCGTCACTCTCGTCGAAGAGCTCGACCAGGAGCGCGACGTCGCTCGACTGGATCAGATCGAGCAGGTCCTTCTGCAGCGTGTCGCGATGCTTCTCCATGAAGCCGACCGTCTCATACGTGACTGAGCCGGCGTAGTGGTTGATAATGAACTGCGTGCGCTTGACCTTGGGGAAGTCAATGTGCGGGTTCACATCGGCACCCTTCTTCTGATGGTTCGTCTTGATCTTGTTCACGAGCGCCTCCTCCGTGCCGCGCGCCTGCCGCAGGTGGTCGTTCATGAGCGCGATAATGCCGAGCTTGCCGTCGATCACGTCTACGATGTCCTTGTTGTCCTGGTACTGGATGTGGTCCCACTGCAGCCCTTCGCGGATGTACTCGTCCTCGACGGTCTTGAACACGTCCGTCGTGAACTTCTGCTGCAGCTTCTCGTTCGCGTAGTTGATGCAGAACTGCTCGAAGCCGTTCTGCACAAAGTCCTCGAAGCCGAAGATGTCGAGCACGCCGATCTGACCGTGGATTCGGTCCTCGTCCGAGCTGATCGCGCGGTTGATCTTCTGCACCATCCAGTCGAACATCTTGGAGTAGATCGTCTTGGCGAGCGCGTCGCGGTTCTCCACGGCCTCGACCGGGTCCATCGGGACGGTCACCGCGTCGTTGCGTGTGATAACCGTGCGGTTGCACAGCGCCTGCTCGATGCTGCGCGCCGGCACCGCGAACATCGCCGCGACCTTGGCCAGCGCTTCCGCACTCGAGATGCGCGACCCGCTCTCGCCACTCCTGGCAAACTCCACCTCGCCGAGGTGCATGATGCCCGCGAGGATCTGGAAGAGCACCTTCTGGTCCGCCGCGCTCAGGCCGATGAGCGACAGCGAGTGGCGCGTCCCGGTGAGCCACTTGCTGTCGTCCATTCCGTCGATGCTCATGTCCTTGAGCGCGCCCGTGTACTGGTACGTGAACGTCGGGTCGAGCTGCAGGTCCTGGAGCTCGCGGCTCGAGAGACCCCGAAGCATCTGGTAGAAGATGTGGTAATTGCGCTCGCCGTCGGCGATCGACACGACACGCGACTTCTCGAGCAGGTACGTCTCGCACTTGGCGCCGATGAGCTTCCCGCGGTCGTCAAACTGGAGCTGCGTGAATTTGCCGAAGCGCGACGAGTTGTCGTTGCGCGTCGTCTTGGCGTTTCCGAACGACTCGAGCAGCGGGTTCACGTCGATGACCTTAGCGATCGTCTTGTCCTTCCGACCGCCAGCGACATTCGCGAGATGGTTCATCACGATCTTCGTCGTCTCGGTCTTGCCCGCGCCTGACTCGCCGCTCACAAGAATGCTCTGGTTCATCTCGTTCGACGTTAGGTGCTTGTATGCTGCGGTCGATGTCGAGTATACGTGCGGCGGCAGTGTGTCGCGGGGCTGGCGGAGATACGGCTCGTGCAGATTCTCACCGTAGATGCTGTCGATCCACTTGTACGGATTCACTGCAATCACGATCTCGTTCGTGTACGTGTCTGTTATGCACACAAGAACCCACGTCAGTTATTACTGAGCCACTGTGACGCCACACACGACTCAGCTGCGGAGGACGCACATGGCTTAGAGGCTTCGAAGCGCTGCTTCAGGTTGAACAGGATCGACGGCTCGTTCAGGTAGCGCAGCAGCCGCATGTCCTCGACGCCACCCGGGTTGTCTTGCAGGATCGCGACTGGCAGCGACTCGATCGTCGTCGCGGTCGGCCCCGCCACCGCGCGGATCGTGTCCGGGTCCTTCAGGTCCACCACCCGCTTCTCGGAAGTGCCGTCGTCCAGTGTCGCCTGGATCGTCACCTCCTTCGTGCGCTCATTGTACTCGACGATCTCCGACAGTAGCCACACCTCCTCCTTGTCAGGCACGTAGCACTGCACACCCGGAACAATCAGGTTCTGTTTCGCGCCCGCCGCGCCAGCCGCCTGCCGGCGAAGCTGCTCCTCCTTCAGCAACAGCTGCTCGTTCATGAACTTCTTACGCTTCTCCTCCAAGCTGAACGTGCTGCGGATGCGGCGGCGAGCAGCAAAGTACGTGCCGCGCTTCCGGATGTAGTTGCCGCTTCCGGTCGAGCGAGCAACAGGCTTCCGCGGCGTGAATGGGAACCTCGACGGGCGAGTGGACACAGCGACCGGAGAAGGAGCAGCAACCACAGGCTTCGTCGCTGACGACACCTTCCGCGCCTGCTGGTTGTTGCTGCCAGCGTACGGGTTGAAGCCTCCAATGGACGGAGCCTTCTTCCTCGTCTCAGGAACGGACGTCTCGGAAGAAATGCTCGGGGCAATGTTCGTCGTCGCCAGGAACGCCGCGAGCTTGTTCTGCGAGGAGTCGGAGCGCGTTTTCACGGCGCCAGAGGACGAAGGCTGCTTCATCATGAAGTCCTTGAGCTTGTTGTTCTCGACCGACGGAGATCGTGACGACTTCGAAACCGGGGACTTGGGTGTGGGTGCGGAGGAGAACGTCGAAGGCTTCGACGCTCCTTTCGGGGAGAAAACGGCCTTCCGCTTGGCGAACTCGCCGTTCGAGTTCTGCCGTGCGCGGAACGACGGCGCCGACTTCGGCGCAGTTGCCGCCGCCCCACCTGCCGTCGGCGGCACCGCCTTCATAAACGCCGACAGGTTGGACGCCGGCGTTGAGCCGGACGCTGGCGGCGCCGGGGTGGCCGCCGGCGGGTTCGTCTTCATAAACGCAGCGAATTTGGAGCGCGCGTCAGTAGGTGCGCTGGTAGGTGCCGGGGGGCTCTGCAGCGGGGTCTTCTTGAGCTCTCGCGGAGGCGTGCTGGGGCTCGAGAGAACGTTCGCCGGCTTGTTCTCCTTGCGCGACGGCGCGCGCTTGAGCGGCCCCGCCGGCTTGGACACGTGCTGCAGCGGCGCCTGCTGGGACGCCGGCACCTGCGAGAGGAAGGCGTTGAGGCGCGAGTTGTTTGCCCCGCCGCTGAGCGTGCGCGTCTGCTGGCGCGGCGGCGGCGAAAAGCTCTTGGGCGACGGGCTGTCGCTTTGCGGCGACATGGGCGGCGTCGTCGCGCCGAAGTGCGGGGACATGGGCGGCGGCGTCGCAGGCGACATAGGCGGCGTGCCGTCGTCGGTCGGCGGCGGCGGACTGGCTGCTGGCTTCTTCTTCATCGAAAAGAAGTTGCCCTTCATGAACGCCGAGAGTTTGCTGCCGCTACCTGCCGTCGGCGTCGGCGCTGCCATCGTCGGCGATGGCGGCTTCTTCTCCGGGGACGTATGCGAGGAGGAGCTGCCGCCGGACGCTGTATCCGAGTCCGAGAGCGGGTTCCCCTCGTCGTAGGACGCACCGTAGAGCAGCCCGCCGAACTTGTCGAAGAGTAGCGAGAGCGTGGCGAGCACCGCGACGAAGTCACGGCCGTCTGCGAGGTCGTCCGGCTGGAAGATGTCGGCGTCTGCGAGTCCCTGCGCGCGACACCAGTCGGCGAAGAGCCGCACGTTCGCGCGCGCATGAAAGACCGTGTTGAGCCGCGTCGGCTTGAGCTGCGCGTGCGGGTCGAGCGCGTTCGCGAGCTGGCAGAGCACCTGTCCATCCTGCAGCACGACCGACAGGTGCTCGCCGTCGTTCGGCTGCTCCGTCACCTGGCAGATCCACTCCTGGAGCTCCTCGGCGCGCCGCATGCTTGCTTGGCTTCTCTTCGAAGTAGCTTAGTAGCGGGAGGTTGTCGCGCGGCCACTAGTGCGCGAGCGGATGGGTGTGGTGGCGCCCGCCGCCGATCGCCGCTGCTGCCTGCTTCGTATAACTACGCGCGCGGGTCGCTCGCTCGACGATGCGCCGCCGCCTGCGTGTGTGTGTGTGTGTGAGGACCGTTCGCCCTCACTCACCACGCACGAGCCAGTTTGCGTCCCGCTTTTTTCTGAAGGAGGAAACGGACGGTTTCGAAAGCGCAAAAGAAAACAATCGCGCTTTTGAATGTAAGGAGACTCGGCGAGTGCGAATGGCAGCTGTAGGAGTGTCGAATGAGTGCATTTCAGACCGAACAGATGACCAGTAGGACAGCAGTTTATCCGGATCCGGATAATCTCTACATTTTCGACTCGAAATCAAGAGCCCAAATGCTCCAAGCTTTGTGCAGCATCCTGCACATTCACGCGCACTTCCAAGCATCGAGCTCTTGCCTCGAGTGGACTAGGACGTACTTGTACGCGAAGCGATGTCGCTGCGTCGTTCTACATACACAGAAGAATGAAAGGCCACAGGCGACTTTCTTTTGACGTTCGGTCTCGCAGACGCACGCTGTTGGCAATTCTTGCAAGGGCCGCAGCAACGAGAGTGTGAGGCCGACTTGACCGCCGACACCCTCCAGGTCATACTGCGTTCAGCGATTGCAGTAGCTCGCGCACTCTGCTCTCTCGCTCGCTCCCACCTTCTCCCCTCCCCGCCGCCGTCCCTCATTTCCACAGGCTGACAACGACGACAGGCGCCGTCGCGGAAGTCGCAGATTCTCGCTGGCTCGCAAGTCGGAACTTTGCAGTGACACAGCTCGGAGCTCGGCGGACAAACGATCGATCGATCGAGCGAGCGAGCGAGCAAGCGATCGATCGAGCGAGTGGCGTCGACACGTTGCGTCTGCAGGTACCTTCTGCTGCTTCAGCCTATCGAAGCCTGGAAGCTAGGTTGGCCGCTGGCGGCGTGAAGCGAAGGCAGTAACCAGCCCAACGTTGGTCAAATGTGTCTGCTTTGTTTGGTCTCAGCATGCTCGTCGACAGTCCGAGTATGCTGTATTCTGGTCTCGTACTTTGCACATTGAAGTTGGAGATCCACTCGCGGAGCCGACCACTCGCCAAAAAGATCCCAAGCGCCAAGCAAAGCGCTGAGCGATGCCTGCGACCGCGCGGCGCCTGCTGCTCTGCGCCCTCGGGCTCGCGCTCGCCGCCTGCGCCCGCGCGAGCGTGCTCTCGGGCTTCACTGTTGCGCGTCAGTTCGAGTTTGTTGGCAAGTTCTGCTTCACGTGGACGCCGACGCTCGCGGAGCTCGCCGGGGTGCGTGCGAATAAGCGTCGAGTCTGAAGCAGCGATGGATGGCGAGTGGCGTCCTCACCGGCGTTCTCTCTCTCTCTCTCTCTCTCTCACGCACACACACACATACACGCACATGACGGCAGCGCATCACGGGCGAAGTGCAAACCGACGTCGACGGGCTGCAGCTCGCGATCTACGACGACGAGGAGCGCTTCTGGAACTACGTCATGCACGACGACGTCTGCGACTGTTTCTGCAAGGTGTCAGCTGCGCACACCAAAAAGGTCTACAACGTGTCGGCGGGCGCGCCGTTCATTTTCGAGTTTGACATCCACGAGCACCTGCGTCCGCGCTTCTGGTGCGGACTACTGCGAAAGGCGTAGGCAGGAGATACCTACGGACTGGAAGCTAACGAACGGCATGCGCTCAACGTGCTAACGCACGCATCAGGTACATCGCGCTGGCGCGGTGCGTACCCGGCGGAGACACGTACAAGCCGTCGTACACGCAGATCACGGAGGAGAACTTTCGCAAGTACTACTTCACCTCCTGGTACAGGATCCACATGACGCAGGCAGACGGCAGTGAGCTGCCAGTGCAGCAGCAGGGGATGCCCGTGATCTACGGGCTCATGACGCTGCTGTCGGCGGCCGCGGCGCTCGCGCAGGTGGCGGCGGCGCGTGGCATGCGCCAGTCCGAGTCCTTCCACCCGATCGCCAAGCTGCTCACGATGGTCGTGCTCTTCTTCTGCGTTTCGAACGCGTTGCTCTTCCTTCACTTCTACGTCTTTCAGTTTACGGGCGTCGGCGTGCCACTCTTCGAGTACTCGGCTAAGATGCTGCAGGTGTTCGTGCGTGTGGGCACGATCCTGCTCGCGATGCTTGTGGCCAAAGGCTGGACGATCACCAGCGTGGCGCTCGAGGGACAGGAGAAGCTTTCGTGCCTCATGATCGCGATCCTGGGGCTCTACCTTTCCATGGCCATGTGGTACTTCATCTGGCTCGACCCGGCGTCGACGCTCTACATCTACGACTCGTGGCCCGGGGTCGGCATCTGCGTGCTCCTGCTCGGCGTGCTTGTCTGGTTCGTCAGCACAATCCTGGACACACGCGCCTACGAGGAAGGCGCTGCCAAGCGCCGCTTCTTCCTCCAGGTACAGCCAGCTCAGGAGCTGGAGTGGATAGGGTGCTGTCTCTCTCTTGGTCTCATTGTGCTTGTACTTAACTTGGGCGTGCATGTGTTCGTCCGTGTCTGCGTGCCCAGATCGGTGGACTCTTCTCCGTTTACATCCTCGCGCTACCAGTGATCGTGCTCATCGCGTCGCTCCTGTCGCCATGGGTGCGCGAGAAAGTGGTCGCGTCTATCACGACGAGCGTCGAGCTCTGCATCTACAGCGCGCTCATCTACGTTCTGTGGCCGTCGCGCGCGCCGCGCTACTTCGAGGTGCGCGCTCGATCTCCAGTGTTCTGGTCGCGGCTGCTTGCTGATGTATCCTGACATTGTTGTTGTGCTGCAGCGGTTGTACTCGGTCTCGTCTCCGTCCGAGAAAGCAGCGCTGCGCGATCAGCACTTGCCGACTGAGAGTTTGTAGTGGACGGATCTGCTTAAGGATCGGCGAACTACTGGAGTTCGGATGCATGGTGCATGTTGTACCCCTCTCGTGATTCGAAAAGTTCTCTCTACCTGATGCACTCTCAAGAAGCAGTGGCTCCTCCCTCTTTCTCCGCCTGCCATCCATCTCTCAAATCACAAACTTGTTGAGCACCTGGCGCGACTTCCAGTAGATCTCGAGCGCCTGGGTCTCCACGCGCGCCAGGTCAGCGAGCATGCGCACCACTTCGTCCGTGCAAAGCGAGCAGCTTTCGGGATTGCTCAAACTGCTCGCAACCTTTTCCGCTACGACCTAAAGCCGTGTAGCAGGCAAAATCTCAGTCGCAAGCACAGTGTAAGACACACACATTTGTGTGCAAGAAAACCGCACCTCTGCTAGTGTCTCCGCTTCGTTGAGCGAGCCTCGGCAGTCGGCTGCTTCGAGTGACAGAGCAGAAAGCACCTCGTCCAGCGGCATCGACATCTCCTCGTGACCCGGACTTCGAGGCACTCTCTCTAGCAGCAACGCTCGCATCTGGCACAATCGACAATGTAAGTACACAAAATGCCAACAGAGAAACTACAAGAGTGACAACGACGATAACATACCACGGAGAGATCGTCAGCGCTGGAACACTGGACGTGAACCTCCAGCGGATGGAGCATCTCGCCATCGATCTCGATGACTCCGTCCGCGAGCGCGAATCGAAGCACTACGGCGTTGCCCGAGAACGTCTTCATGCCAACCCAGTACTTGCCGCTCTGTTGCCGGCAGCTCTCATGCACCTTTGGCGTCATGGCCACTGCAAGGTTCAGGATGCTGCGGACGACAGCGACGACGTGGTCCAGTGTGAGCTCGCTCACAGTGAACGCTGGGAACACCATCGCGAAGCGTGACGGGGGAGCGATCTCCACCTCGCGCTGCGCTTGAGCATCGTTCAGCCACAGCGCTGCGAACGACTTGTCCTGCCAGTGCTCTGTGAGCGTCGACCACAGCTGGAACCCTTGCAGCAACCCCGAATGCTCTTGGTTTTTGCTTGCGGCACTTGATGCCGGAGCAACAGAAGAGGACGATAAAGACGGAAGCGAGGCGTCGTGATCTTGGCGGAACCTAGCTTTGACCGCCACGTGGCTGGTCGGCACGTCGGCTTCTTTCATGAGCTCGCTCAGCTGCACCAGGTAGAACGGCTTGTCGCGCACCAACGGCAGGGAGAACGAGAACAGCGACGTGCTGCTGCTCTTCTCGCGCGCGTCCACGTGCCTCTCATTCTGTTTTCCGCTTCCGTCAAGCGGCTGAAACACATCGCCAGGCTGGAACAGCAGCGAGCACGAAGCGTAGATCACCCCGCCTTCGTCCTGATACTCCAGCGTGTCGTCGTCCAGCGTCATCGTTCGCTCGGCGCCGCCAAGTCGCTGAGGAGCTAACACGTCCTGCAGACGATAGACGAAAGTCGTCACGAGCTGCCGTCGAGAGCGAACGTGGACACTCACATTCCTGTATTGTAAGGATGTCGCGCATAAGCACACACATACACACACTTGTTTCAATATCCGGTTGGGACGAACAGCGATCGTTGAGCATCAAAGAACCATCGAGTGTTACCAGCATGAGAGCGAGGACTCGATCACGTCGAGCTTGCTGCTGGCGTTGATTCGGCATTTCAGCGTGACAGTCTTCGCATGTGAGAAGGAATCCGCCGAAGAGATCGACATTTCCAGTCTGCAAGTGAACATCGAGTCGATCCCTGTACGCAAGCAAACAATAGAAGGCCGGCAAGGTTTATTAGATGACGGCTTACACGCCTACATGCACAGGATTGCCAAGGATACGCACCACTCGTTTGCACCTGCTTCTGGATCAACAGCGCCGAGTGCAAGTTGCGCAAGTGGATGTCCATCTGCTCCGAGTGTGCTCGCAGCTTTGCCGACGAGTTTGACACCTGCGAAATACGTTGCAGCAGCGACTTGATCCGGGATTCGTTCGTGTCGTCCACTCGACTGCCGGTGCGTGCCTTCTTCTCAAGCGCAGATTCCGTTGTAGAGCGAGGGAGGACGCTCATGATTGCATCCGCCACCGAGTGCTGGTCCATCGAGACGACACGCCCGGACAAGTACACAAACGACAGCGCCTGCGAGTCTCCGTGAAGCCCAATAGCTGCCACTCCCTACACAGCATCACGCAAAGCATCACAAGTGCGAAGTCTCAGCACATCGACTGTAGCGATCGATACTGCCATAAACTAAACGCACTACTCGGAGCGGCAGTCTGGTGCCAAAATCCGTGTGCACAGTTGTCGGGAAGCTGGAGGAGCTACGCGCAACCACGTCGCATACTCGAAAACCGTACACGGCTCCTTTCAAGCAGTACACAAAGCACTCTTGCGACGCCACAAACACCACGCTCTGCACGGGCGCGCCGAAGGCGATCGGAATGCTAGAGATTGACGTTGTGTCCATGTCTGAGGCACTCCCAGGGAATAAGAGTCGCGCGCGGCCGCTGGCTCCCACAACGAGCACTCCGCTGCTCTTCGCAGTCGCCGATGATGTACTTGCCACAAACGAAATAACAAACTGGACAGGCTCGCCGATCTCCAGCAGCTTACCAGAGCGCCGTGGCGCTGTTTCGCTGCTTCCTACTGTCGTAGTGGGCACAAGCGAGTACCGGACGCCTCCGTCCGCATCTCCCTGCAGCACCAGCAGCCACCGCGCGACTCGCGCCGCCTCGGGTACCAGTCCTTCCACCAGCGCCCGCGTCCCCGCACTATCATCACTGCAGAGCGCGACGATGCACGTGGACTGCTCTGCCTCGAGCTCGTCGAGCTCCACGAGGAGCGGAGGCGGCGCCTGCTTGCCGCTCGAATCGCGCGTCGCACTCCCCCACACCAGTGTTGTCGGGGCGACGACGCTCGTGCACGCTGTGCAGTCGCCGCACTGAAAGAGCGACTGCACGCCCGGCACGTGGCACAAGAGCTCGACGTCAGCGCCAACACTGGACGCTTTGACCGCAGGCAGCTGCGCCAGCAAGTCCATTGACTCGGCGCTGCGCGGGACCAACCGCTCCTCAGTCAGCGACCTAGCTCTCTCAGCCCACAGCGCAGATGAAGTTGAAAGCTCCGCGAGCGCGCACCTCGAGAGTGTCTCGTTATGTAGCATCACATGGTGCAGCACGGGCAGCGGCTCCGTCGGCAGTGTCACGCGCCACACGGAACCGTCCGCCGTGCCCACAAGCACGCGGCTGATACTGTTGCTGCTGCTGGAAGCAGCCGACGGGAGCGCGCAGAGAGCGACGATCGGCTCGAGCGACCGCAGCGCGCACTTGGAAGCGAGACGCGGATGAGCACCAGGGTGAAGTTAGGTAGGTAGTAAGTAGCTACTTGCGGCGGAGCGAGCGAGCGCAATCGCACCATCACGACCCCGTCGGCAATGTAGTGCACGAGCCGCGCATGTATCTGCACGAGCACGCGCAGCTGTGCGCTGCTCGGCGGACAAGCGGCGCGGACAGGTGGCGGCGGCGTCCGGCCAGTCCGGCAGCGCGCGAGCTGCGCTGAGTACGGCATGATGAAGTGGCCATGAACAAAGGACGGGTGACACGGGCGTTCGATAGGCCAAATGTCCTGGTTTAATCGAGCTCTGTCCGTGTAGGTAGTTGCTCCGTAAAGGACAAATCGCCTCATAACGGAACAACATCGACCTGACAAGCATGCGGTTGCTCGTGCGTCCGTGGCGCCAGGCGCTGCGCGCGCCGCAGATGCGCGCGGCTGCGCTGTCAACGTCGACCGCGCCGCCCGCCGCAGCGGCAGCCGAGAGCCAGTTCACGCGCTACGCGGGCATCGCGTTCTTCTCCACCATCGTGCGGTGCTCGGGCGGCGGGTGGCACACCACGCGTGGTGGCGCACAAGCTAACGAGCTCTCTTCACTGCGTTGCATCGCATTCTGCAGGTCGCGACGACTGCGTACCTGGGCTCGTGGCAGGCTCGTGGCGCTTTTGAGGCTGAGCGTATTGTCCGCTAGATTGAGCCAACGCTGAACGTGCATGGGAACGAATGCGAGCGCAGACGCAGCGCTACTTCTGGAAGGTGCAGCTGGTGGAGGAGCGCGAGCGCGAGCTGCACGCCGCGCCGGTGGCGCTGCCAGCGGACGCGTCGGCGAAGAGCAGCGTGTGCGTTACTGTGTCTGAGGCCTGCGTGCTAGTAAGCAGCAGAGAGAGGACGAAGAAACTGAAGGAATGCGGTGCATGGCGGCAGCGACGACATCGAGTATCGGCAGCTCCGCGTCACCGGCAGCTTCAAGCCTGACAGCACCTACTACCTCTGTGTGTCTCGCGCTAGTCGAGGAGTGTGCCGGGCAATGAATGTGCGGCGCTGCTTACGCCGCCTCACTCTCTCGCTCACGCTCGCGCTCTGCAGACCCGCGCTCGGCGCCGGCTGAGTCGACCGACAGCGTCGCGACGCCCAAGTCCGGCGGCTACCTCTACTCGCTCCTGGAGCGCGACGGCGGGTGAGTGAGTGTGCGCTATCTCTGAGACGGGCCGCTGGTGGTCTCATTTTTGCTGTTCGAATGTACTGCTATGTCCGGCGGCAGCACGCCGGTGATCGTGAACCGCGGGTGGCTTCCGCGCAAGCTGCTGGACCAGCACATCGCGAGCGGCGCCAAGGAGGAGCAGGGCGAGGTTTCTCTCGTCGGCGTGCTCCGCCACGGCGAGGAGGTATGTGTCCCGCTTCGCTTCGATGTTCACCGTCGTGGACGTTCGCTGGGGTATACCTGTATTACCGAGTCATTCGACGCCTGCCATCGTTGACGCAGAAAGGAAATTTCACGCCGGACAACGACGTGAAGAACCGCCAGTTCTTCTACCTGCAGCACGAGGAGCTCGCGCGCGCGATGGGTGTGGAAGGCGACCAGCTCCCGGTGATCCTCGACGCGCTCGGTACGTGCGTGCATGGAAGAGCGAGAGCAAGGCGAATCGAACCGCCTGGTGATGGCGCTCGCTCATCCTTTTTACTTGCTACGAAATGGAACGAAACGTGCAGCGGACGAGGGCGACGAGAAGGCCGGCGAGGCGACGCTCACGCACCCGCTGCGCAAGAAGCTGCAGAACTACATGGAGTTCTACATGACGCCGTCCAAGCACGCAGCCTACGCCGCGACCTGGTGCGTTCATGTGTGCTGTGTGTTGTCTCCGCGCTCCCTTCCGTTCTCTCTCTGTGTGTCCGATCCGCCGATGTTTGGATCGCGACGACTTTTCCTTCATGAACTCTGACACAAAGCATACGTCTCAAATGCGGTTGCAGGTTCTCGTTCAGCGTCGCGGCTGCCGTGCTGGCGTTTGTGCGCTTCCGGAAGAGCAGCAAGGCGACGGCGCCGCCCAAGTTCGCGCCCAAGTCGAAGGTGCTCTGATAGAGTAGGCAGCGGTAGTACCGAGAGTACTAGGCTCTTCCCACTCCGAAACACACCGGTGGGCTAAACTGTAACTGCTGGAAATGAGAGGCCTCGAGTGCATAATTTCGCTCGAACGGTTGACAGCGTCTCTGGAATCAACCCAGGATGGAGCACCTGCCGATGAGCGCGCTGGCGCTCGTGCTCGAGCTGCTGACAGCGCGCGACGTGGCGCAGCTGACAGCCTCGTGCGCAGCGCTGCGGCCGAGCGAGGCGACGGTGCGCGACGCGCTGGCGCTGGTGGCGGCGCGGCGCTTCGGCGGCGTCGCGGGGCCGCTCGCTTCGCTGCGGGCAGACGACCCACGGTGGCCGCGCAGCGCCAGCGTGCTGCGCGCCGCCGAGGTGCTGACAGTCAAGCGCTGGCTCGCGGGCGCGCAGTCGGCCGAGGACGCCGCGAGCGGCGGCGGCGGCGGCAAAAACAGCGTCGTGGTGAGCAAGGCGTGGCTGCTGGCGTGGCGCCGGCGCTGCCAGGGTGCCGAGCAGTTCCTGCTGCAGTTCCGCGCCTCGAAGAAGAGCGAGCGGCGCCAGCAGCAACAGCAGGCGCGCGGACGCAGCAGCGCCACCGAACCGCCGGTGCGGCCGCTCGCCGCGCTGCTCGACGCGGCCGCCACCGCCGCTGCGCGCGACGCAGGGCGACTCATCGAGTGTCCGCACGGTGGGAAGCTCCCGGCGACGCTCTGCGTTGGCCGCTTTAAGCGCGTCGCGGTGTCCGCGAGCGTGTTCGCCAAGCTGGTGCTCTACGCGCCGGAAGTGCGCGGCTTCCCGCTGCACGCGCCGGACTGCGCAGCGTGCACGCAGGAGCGCGAGGCGAGCGAGCGCGCGGCCGAGCGGGAGCGCCAGGCGCGCTTCGAGGCACAGATCGCCGGCTCGCACGACCTGCTCGATCTGCTGCTGCGCAAGTCCGGGTACCCGAACGAGCTCTTCTCGCCGGCGAGCACGCGCGGCAGTACGCACCTGTCGCTGAGTCACTGTCTCGGGAAGACGTACTTCCTCGTGCCCAAGAAGTGGCTCGTCAAGTGGCGCTCGTTCGTGCGCAGCCTCTCAGACGAGTGGCCTGGACCCGTGCTCAACGCGGAGCTCGTGTGCCTCGCGCACCAGCGCAATGTCGTGCCGCCGTACATCACCATGTTCCTCTCGGGCTTCTCCATCGAGCAGTCGCTGCAAGCGACCCAGGCGCTCGGAACGAGCGCATCGAAGCAGTACGAGATCGTGACGCTCGCCGAGTGGGAGGCGCTGCACACCCGCTACTGCTCCGAGTACGCCGTGGGCTTCGATGTCTGGGACGGCTCGTACCACTGGCAGACCCCCGAGTGCCACACGTGCTATTACGGCATGGGCAGCTCCGGCACGGAGAGGCGGAACTCCAATCGCTGATGACTGAAGAGCGCGCGCTCGGCTGGTGGATAGCGCTCACACTGGCACACGCACGACTAGCTGCATGGGATAGAGCTGATTGAAATATACTTGCGCTTATGTACAACGTGATCTCTGCTACCACAAACAAGCCGGGACTACTGGCTGTCGTCTTGCAGGCTGACAGTGTGTGTCGCTGCGGTGTCACCCTCGTCTTTGACGAGGGGACGCAGCACCTTCGCTCTTTTCCTCCTCTTCCTCCACCTCCTCCACCTCCTCCTGCTCCTCCTGCTCCTCTACAAGCTCCGGAAGGCGGCGATCGATTGGAGAAGCGAGTCCCTCCTCCTGCTGGCGCAGCAGCTCGCAGATGTCCGCGAGATTCTGCTCCCTGCACTCGAGTTTGATGCGCCGGAAGGCTTCAAGCATGGCCGGCACGCTGAAGCTCGCGAAGCTGAGATGCCCAAAGTGCTTTTGTTGCGCCTCGTAGCACGCGAAGCTGAACGCTCGGTGCCAGCGCTTGACGACCTCGGCTCTAATGCGCGCCGCGCGATCTGCTTTATCTTCGCGAAGTAGCCGTCGCCGCCGCTGGATCCCGTCGTGTAATATCATTCCGAGACCGAAGGTCGTGACAGCGATGCAGGTTCCGACAAGCATGAGACTCAGCAGGTGCTTGTCGATAAGAGACTCCTCGTTCATTTCGTTCAGGCGAATCATGACCCCGAGCCAGAGCGTGAGGAAGAGCTGGAGCTGTGTCACACTTGCGATCAGGTTGTCTACGTGGTCCTCGTACGGCTGGAAAAAGAGGAGGAACCACATCGTGACGAGACTGTGGGGAGGCGGCGGGCAGCAAGTAAGCAGAACAACACAAGCGTAAGAAGGAAGAACTTGCATGGAAAACACTGAAAGTAACAGACGAACAGCCACAACAACAACAACGAGCTAGATCGAAAGGAGGAGGAACATCGTACCAGACTGAGATCGCCACCAGCACCTGCTCCACACTGCCGTTCTGCACAAATATGATCACGCCGCTCAGGAAGAGTTTGCGCGAGAGATCGACCACCTCAAACCACCAGTACGCTTGGGAGTCTGCATGCGAGCAACGAGATACAGCCAGATACAACAGTCAGCATCACATGAAATATTAGCACCAATACAGTCAGCGAGAGCTTCCAGAGCTGTCGCACTCACAGTCCGCGTAGATGAACCCCAAACGCGCTTCCACCGTCGAGTCCTAAACGGCAATTTGCACACACAAGAGATCGTCAGTCGCCAGACAGTTTAATCGTCGTTACACAGCAACACACAAGTTCTCACCGCTAGGTTCTTCCACTTCATGTACTTGGCGAGCTCTTGGTCCTGGATGTCGAGATTGTCCATGTCTGAAACACGCACACCATCTTTTGCGTGGTGGTTGAGCATCTCATTGATCCACTTCCTGCGCAGCCGTCTTGCTGGAGGCTTACGAAGGAGCCGTAAGCGCTCGGCGACACCGCGGTCCTGCGCGAGACGAATGAGAACCCAGAAGAAGAATGGGATGCCGACAACCCAGATGGCGATGCCGATCATCGCCACGACACCGAAGATTACCCACGTTGGGTTATAGCATACAATGCGCCGATCCGCGACGAGGTAGTACACGCTACCAACCTCTTGGCAATTGAAGATCATCAAGATCGTCTTCGACACCGTCGGGTAGAGGAAGAGCGCAACCCAGCAGTAGAGCTTGAGGCACTTGTTGCGGTACGTGAGGTAGTTCATGCGCAGCTTGACGCGTGCCTGCCACACGCGGAGATTGCTGCGCACTGACCGCTCAAGGATCTTGCCGCTCAGCGTTTGCTTAGACGGACATCGCGCGTGCACAGAGCGGAAGAGCCCGAGGTTGGGAGTCTTGACTTGAGACATCCCGAACTCGCGCTTCAGCCGCCGGGTCTCCGTCTTGGCGGTTCCGACATTCATTTGTTGAGTACTCGGGTCTGACGAGACCTGCCGATCCTGTTGCTGCCGTTCGCCGTGACCTAACTCTTGCCTCCCGCGCCACCACAGTCGCGCCAGGAGGAACGGATTCATACTTGCGTCGTCGTTGCGCACTTTCTCACCCTCGAGCACGGGAAGCCCGCACTTGAGACAGTTGCGCGGAATCAGTAGCAGCTTTGCGCTGTAGTTGCGCATGCCCGCGTAGAAGTAAATGGTGATCACCGAGAGTGCAAGTACCACCATGATAACGGTCACACTGGACGGCAACCGCACATTCCAGCAAAGCAAATCAACGTGAGTCCACTGAGCCATGCCATATCACCAACCGAGATACTCACGTGAAGTCGAAGTAGAAGGTCTTGGTGATCACGCAGTCGATGCCGGCAATCGCCACGAGATCCTGATCAATACATCCCACACACATACACAGGTGATAGCGAATCCGCATCAGCAAACCCTGTCGTTATCAAATCGTCCAGTCCTATGCACGTGAGCGCAGCAGTGAGCGCACCAAGTTGAACTGCTGCGAGATGTTCATAAAGTTCTGAATGTCAGTTGACCACTTCACCACAAACGAATCGCGGAAGTTGCCAAAGATTTGGAAAAAGCCGATGAAAATCTTGAACTTGCCCGGCTTGATCGGGAATGGCTGAGGCGGCGACTCCACCTCGATGCCAAAGAGGACCTTGGCAGTCGGCTTGGACTCTTTGTCGAACCGGCTTTTGAACTGCCGGAAGCGAGAGACTACAATCATGGATCTGCGACGGAACTGCTCTCTTGCGGCCTCCATCACGCTCTGTCGCCGCTTCATTTCCACTGGGGCCTTGAGGCGCCGATCTGCCTCCGCTTTCTCGAGCAATGCAATCTCCGTTAGGTCACGTAGGTAGTACCGGATCGCGACTATGGCGACACCGAGTGCGAGTACGATAAGAATTGGAATCACAAAGTTCTGCCACCGGATCGACGCGCGCACTACGGCGTTTGCCTTGTCGCAAGCTGCGCATATATAAGCAGCGATAGTTGTCAGGGAGATCAAGGTTTAGCTCATTGAGAACCCAGGAAAGCGTGAAACATCGAGTCAGAACCTACGGAGACATGTGTTGTCCTTCGTTTTCTTGTATCGATCGACGCACACGGAGCAGATCGCCTGGTCGTATCCTTCGGCGCATGACGTGTTCGCTGGCTTTAGAGCCAGAGTTTCGACAGTGATGCCAGAGTGACACGCTCCCGCAACCTACAACATCGTATCGTTGCATGTTTGTCAGGGCTCTCGCCTTCTACCGAGTCGTAGCAACTGAGTCTACGCACCTCACAGGCGTAGAACGCCTTGCCTGCAATGCAGGAAAATACACGGTCGGGAGACCAGTACTTTGTAAAGTCGTGCGCTCCACGACACGCATAGAGTATATCACTGATGTTTGCTCCCTCGGTGACGTATGGGTTGCACGGATCGTCGGCCGCCCACTCCGCAGGGTTGCAAATGCGGGTTGCCTTGGACTGCGGAGCAGTGAACAGGTAGAAACCCTCGGATGTTCGCGGCGATGTCGTTCCGTACTCTGTACCAATCGTCTCGGTCGCACGGCGCACCGTCATGTTGCATAGCGCACCAGTTGGGCAGTCGTAGCAGTGCA
>JAASFZ010000177.1:0-27583 GCA_023334075.1 Globisporangium nunn | reverse complement strand
TCTCATCAAACACACAAGTCTTCCTCCACCCACGTTAGGACGCTTCCTCGAGGACACACAAACGTACAAGCCGTGTACAGAAAACTGCCTAGGACTGCGCCTTCTTATACCTAAATGAACATTACAGGTGAGAGTATATCTCCCAGCCACAACCAAAGCTCGGCTGGACTCTACCAGCGCCTCGTAAGGACGAGTGGATAATGCTGCTTTCATTTCCCCATCGTCACGACTACTTTGACCCTTCTAACCACCTCCTCGTCTTAGCATGGATGGCTGCTGTGGAATGCTCAAGACGTCATTGAGGTCAGCATGTTGGCGTTCACCTCCTAGATCGTGCGGCTACTGCTCAGCAGCATTGTCAGCTGAGAAGACCAAGCACCCGCGCAACGCACACGTACTCACCTACTTCTTGACTACGAATGAACACGACATCCACACTCTCAGTTCATGAGCCTAAGTTCCAGAATCACACTCGTGATCCGAAAGGGGACGTGCTTGCACAAGAAGGTGTGTGTTTTGGTAGCATGACCAAACTGAAGACCGACTATATAGTGACTCACGGCTGACAATGCATTTGAGCAGCTTGTCTTTATTGATAAGAAATACGTGTGCGGCGCGTCGGGCAGCTTTAGTCATGCCGCGCTGTTAGGCGGAAACAGCGAAAGCGTGCATCTCGCTACGCTAGGAGGTGTCTACGACGCCGATAGAAATCAGTACGAGAAGGATCTGGAATGAGCAGTGCTTCTTCGCAAACACCGTGCGCCTCTGCTGCCTGCGATTGTCGCTCCTGATCGCACTGGTCAGCGCAAGATACTCGGATGTGTCTTCTCCGCCCGCTCTGTACGATGTGAGCGTGAAGATTTCAGGAGCTTGGACAGGTTTTGCAAGGTTCACTACGTTGTCCAAGAGTTCCACTCTTCCATCACCACCAGACGGCTCTGCAAGACGAATGGCTGCTCGGCGAAGAACGTCGGATCAGACGGCTGCTGCAGTCTTCACGGACGCCCATGATGCGCAGAAGATGGATGCAGTTTGCAGCGCATGGATGCTCGATACTGCAGACACCACATGAAGAACCGCAAGAATGCCTGATGGGATGGGCAATGTGCAGCGAACGAGCGGTGACAACGTGCATGATGATGTGCGCAACGAGAAGCTGCAACAATGAGAGCACGTACATGTTAAGGCTCTCTACTTCCTCTTTGACTCTCCCTGCCAGTTGCAACATAATGCGTCTTGAGTATCCGCTGGTACTGCACTCCAGTCAGCAGCCACGCCAGTGCAAAGTGCGGCCATTGCTGCCAAGCTTGAACGTTGTGGTGGAGAGCAAGGCGAAGAAACGTCACGGAGCATGACAAAAGCAGCTAGTTAGGCAGGACCTCGTTGTGTTTGATGCTCATTTTTGATATATTCGAAAATTCTGATTTATTCGGCTGTCAGTGCCAAAAAGGTGCCAAAAAAATCAGCCGATTCAGAATAAGTTTGTTGAAGAATGCCTTTTCACAGGTCTCATTTGGATGCAAACAGCACTGTTTGCAGGAGAATCATTTGATACAATAGGAGCCAACTTCTGATTTAGGAGGTCATTTGCTATAGTGTTCTAGAAGACACTGTGCTACCTATTGCTGATTTGATTACGTTCATAGTCACGCCAAAAGCAGGATTCGCAAATACACAAGTGGCTGCGCTAATGTTCGTACAGCTGGAGCTTCACTTGGCTAGCAGTATCGCGTTGAGTAGGTACTACTTGTGCAGGTAGCATTTCAAAGCAGAAGTGGCGGGACAAAAAGCAGTTGCCACGCATGTCATGACACTCGAGGCCAAAGCCATTCATTCGCCATCTCGCTTCGCGCTGCGCACGTCATCGTCGTCGTCGTCGTCGTCGTCGTTGTCGTCGTCGTTTTCGTCGTCGTTTTCGTCTTCATCGTCGAAGGCTCAGCGAGCGAAGGAACCAGCGCTGCTTGTCTGCTCGCCATGCTGCGCCCAAACACGTTGTCGCCCTCGGCTGCGGAAGCCGCGGCCGCGCGCCAGCTGCACGAAGACACGCCCGCGGAGCTCCTGGAGGCGCTGCACAGCCAGCGCAGCGAGCGCGACGAGAAGATGGCGACGATCGTGGGACGGCGCGCTGAACTGCGCAAGCTCGCCAAGGACGAGGGCAAGTGGGCGTTCTACCGCACGACGTGCCAGTTCCGTCTCGGCTACTTCTCCTTCCTCGTGCTCATGGTCATCCTCATGTTCTCTTTCACGCTGCTCATGGAGATCTTCTTCGCCATCTTCCTCCCGAGCGCGCGTATGGACCCGCACTTCACGCTGCGCGCGATCCTGCTGCTCGGTCTGCTGCCCTTCGCGCTCATCCTGCTCTCATACCTCTTCGAGGAGTCCAGTCGCCTCTTCCTCGACGCCATCGACAAGAGCGAGGGCAGCCTCAGCAAGTTCCGCCTCTCACTCGCGGTCGTCATCCACTACCTGCGTCATCGTGACGAGATGCCTGACGACCGCCTCCACCAGGAGCTCTCGACCCAGTACCGCGGCGATGACGCGGACGACGCTGCGTGGCGTCAGGTCGTGTCGGCCGTGGTGAGCATCCCGCGCCGCATCTACGGCTTCTTCAACAGCGGCGGTGACCCGTTCGACGACAAGGGTAAGGAGGCGGAGGACAAGAAGCGCGAGGAGCTCGAGCTCGCGTTCCAGCAGAGCCAGGAGGCCGGCCTCACGCAAGTGCAGAGCTCCATCGGCTCCGCCGACGCGCACGGCTCGGCGGCGCACCGGTGGAAGAAAGCCATGGCAGCGGCGAACACGACCGTGATCTTCAACAAGACGCGCTTCGACGGCCCGCCGCTCGACTACTCGACGCTCGTGCTGGTCGACATCATCTGCCCGCTGCTCTTCGAGATCGTGACGTTCTGGACGTTCGTGACGTCGCTGCTGGCGTCGCTGTCGCCCGTGGAGGCCTTCCTGGACTACATCCAGGCGGGCTTCTACTCGCTCGCCGGGTACCTCGCGCTGTGGATGGTCTGCCACTTCTGGAGCTCGCGTAACCAGAAGATGCGCGAGTTCGTGAGCAACTACCGCCGCCAGCGCCGTGAGATGAAGCGCGCGCTCATCGAGATGGAAAATGAGAAGCGCGCGGAGCAACTCTGGCTCGTGGACATCGGCTACCGCGGCTACGGCTACTTCCGCTCGCTCTTCTTCACGCTCTTTGGCTACATCTACAACTTCATTAGCCGCTGCACGTCTTCGTCGTCCACGTCGGGCTCGTCGGCGGAGCAGCAGCCGCTGCGACCGCTGACCGCAACGACGTACGCGGAGGCGGCTGCGGCTGCGCGCGCGGACGCGGACGAGACGGTGGAGGCGATCGCGGGCCGCGAGAAAGCGGAGGACCTTGTGGAAGAGGTGAAGGACTGGAACCCATGGAGCCGCTTCTCGTACAACCGTCGACTGTGGATCCTGTGTCCGCTCGTGTTCTTCAGCGCCATCATCTCGTTCTCGGCATTCTACCTGGGCTGGACGATCATGGGCATCTCGCTCATTCTGCTCGGGTACACGATCCAGGGTCGCTTCCCGCAGATCTTCGGCGCGGCGTTCCGCTCTTTTATCACATGCTTCGTAGTCCTGTCCTTCGTGTTCTTCTCGTCGACGTGGGCGGTCGGCACTTTCGTGTATGGCGGCGACTTCAAGGTGTACCCGCCGACGACGAACACAACCACAACCGTGAACGTGCTTGGCAACGTGTCGGAGGTCTGGGGCAAGATCGCACAGTACCCCGTGTGCTCCCTCGACTTCAAGGGGCTCGACATCGTCGACTTTGCGCTCATCGCCGACTCAGTCTACGGCTACAACACGACGGTGCAGTACCAGTCGTTCAAGGAGCGGTTCGAGGGTACAGAGCTTGGCGACTGGCAATACGTCCGGCGCAACGACGAGCTCGTGGACCACCAGGTCTGGGTCGAGCTCTTCTTCCCCAAGATCAACATGACGGTCGTGGCGGTGCGCGGCACGGCGACCGCCACGGACGCGCTTGAGGACCTGCACTTTTGGTTTGGCGTGACCATCATGCAGGCGGCGAACGTGTTCATTCCGTTCCTCAAGCAGCTGCCGACGACGTTCGTGGTCGAGATGCTCGCGCTCAACTTCTTCTCGTCCGTCATGCCGCCGCCGGTGTACGCCGAGCTGCTCGAGTATGTGGTGGGCCTCAAGGCGCGCGTGGGAGACAACCTCGTGCTCACGGGTCACAGTCTGGGCGGCGCGATGGCAGGCATGGTTGGCGCCGTGACCAAGACGCCGGCGGTCTCGTTCTCCGGTCCGGGACTGCTGTACACCCGCGGACGCTTCGGCATCTCGGACCAGGACATCCGCGACTACGTGCTGACGATCAAGCCGCGCGGCGACATCGTGCCCAAGATCGACGAGCTCGGCGGCATGGTGCAGGAGATCGAGTGCCGCCGCGCGAACCCGCTGGCGTGCCACAGCACGTCCACACACCTGTGTGAGCTCTATGCGTCGTGCGGCGACCGTCGCCACCGCGACTGGTCCTCTGCTTCGCAGTGCACGACGTACATGGAGAAGTAGGCGGAAGGGAGGGGAGAGAGAGAGAGAGAGATTCCACGCTCGAGCGAGGAAGTAAGACGAGCGACTGGCTGGTCATCACACGCCACCGTCTGCTCGCTTGCGCCGCTTCGAGCTGTGGACTGTTTGTTATAAGCCTCGACGAGGGCGATGGCGCCGCTGTCGGAGGTGCAGGGACTGCTGCTCATGGTGCGCCAGAACGAGTGGCTCTACTCGCAATGAATACACGCTTGCGTCGTTCATCATCCTGGTGCCGTCTTTGCTCTCTCGGTCTCACCTGTGCCTCGCTTGCTCGCTCCCTTGTTTGAGTGCCAGGCGGTCATGGCTGTAGTCTCGCACTTAGCGGCGAATTCTCGTAGCGCAGTGCACCAAGTTGCGCTCGATGCGATCGCTGCCACAGGCGACTTCGTCGCGCTCAGGTGCGAGTCGCGCGTGGCGTTTGGTGTCCGAAGCAATATAGCAAGTCCATCTTATTCGCATGCTTGTGCCGCGTGCAGCTCAGTGCCACTGGCGCTCGGAGTCATCGCGAGCGGCGGCACGAAAGCGGTGCTCGCATCGCTCGCCTCGCCCCAGAGCAGAAAACGCCGCTCGTTGAATGCGCTCGCGACCGCCAGTCTGCTCATCGGCTTCGTAGTCCTAGTGACGACAGAAGACCCCGAGTCGCCTGCAGGAGCGCGAGAGCGAAGAAGCAACTCCGCCGCAGATGTCTACCGGCGATTCAGCAGCCTTGCAGTGTTGAGCCACCTCTTGCTGTCGCTACTCGCGATGGTCAGCACGCTCTCGTGGATCGCTGATGCTCGAGTCACTAGTTCGAGCGCGTTGTTGCCGCAGCCTCAAGACACCGAGGTGATCCGGTGTGCATTCGCAGGGCTTGCAGGAGGCGCTGAAGCCAGTGCGCTTGTCTTCAAGAAGGTGGAGCGCCGCGTCGATTGCTCTGCTGGTGATCGGTGATCCGATTTCTGTCGTTGACGATCATGCGTGCCGACGCAGAGTATCGCAGAGCTGGCGTCTGCTGGAGATGAGATTGCTGCTCAACCTCGTGTATTGTCCCTGGCATCGCTGCTGCTTCTCGCGTGGGCTCTGATGGCGCTTTTCGCGAGCTGGTGGCGCCGCGGCTCTCTTCCGAGTGACGCGTTGTCGCTTTCAGACGTTGAGCCTGTGGTTCTCAAGACCTACTTTGCAACGTGGACACTCGTACGTGTATCTCTGTTGCGAAAGCGAGCACGCGTGAACTGCGGTACTCATCGAGGGTGTTTGACTGCGCAGTTTGGCGTGCTCCAAGGCGCAGTCATCTTCCAGGAGCTTCAATCAACGTCGCTCCTCCGTTCGCTGGGGATCTGCGTCGGGGTCGCAGGTGTGTTGGACAGGCTCGGACTAGGGTCATCTCTCGTTGCTGAACATTCTTGCACTACCGACGACACCTGCAGCGGTCGCACTCGGACTCTTGACGCTGAAGAATCGACCCCGATCACCGCGCCTCAAGCTCGTTGACGACAACTATGGTCTCTCGATTGAGGCGACGCCGCTGCTGGCGGCGACCGAGAGTCTACTGGGATCGGAGAACTACGAGCTCGATCCTCAGGCGGAGGGGGAGAAGAATGCAGACGCAGACGCAGACGCGTCGCGTAGCTACCGTCCTCCGATCATGTTCAAGGCGCTCTAGCCTATGGATAATAAGACGCGCCATAGGATGCAACAATTGTGTCTGAGCAAGTGACGATCGACAGCACCAAGTTGCAGGTCCCTTTACCAGTAAACCGAGTGAACTCGTCGCTTTCGATAGTGAGAAAAAACAACTGTACTTTGTCGATACAACACAGTTCGGCAAGATGAGCGACAACGTCCAGATGCCGACGCCGGGGACCGTCGTGGCCACCCAGGCGGCGGCGCCGGCGCCGGCGACTGCAGAAGCGCCGGTGTACCGCGTGCAACTTCAGCCGCGCGCGCGCGTGACGTTCGACGCCAGCGCCGTGGACAACGAGCACCTCGGCCGCAAGAAGTCCAACAGTGCGTCTCTGTAGCATTGGTAGATGCTAACTTCGTCTCGGACGCGCTCACACTGTACGCCGCTGCAGAATGCTGCATTTTCCACAAGAAGCGCGAGTTCGGTGAGAGCTCGAGCGAGAGCGGCGAGGACTCGTCCGACGACGACGGGGGCGGCGGCGCGCGCCCGAGCCAGCGCCAGCAGCGCCGCCAGAACAACCGCAGCCGCCACCACCACCATCGGCACTGCAACCACGATGACCAACAAGCAGGCGATGACGACGCCAAGGTGGCGGCCGAGTGACGCAAAAGTGGGGAGAGAGTATTGGTAGACGAAGAAGCAAGTGGCTCCTGTTCATTTAGTAGGCGACTTGCTGCTGCTCGGGAGGATTTCAAGTGCTCTGGGGAAACATGCACAAGCACAAAGACGGCGGCGCGCCGACGCACCACACGACTACTGAGCCGGAGTCGCTGCTGCTGCTGTTGCTGTTGGAAGCTTCTCGGTGCCGTTCGGTAAGCTGTTGGTCTTGGGCTTCGTCTCCTCCAGCACCTGCCGTCACGCACATATGCAGCGTTAGCCGCCTGCGAATGTCCATCCGCATACCTAACTGCCACTCAAAGAGATCAGAACGCACCGCGATGTGGTCCACGATGAGCATGCAGTCGATGATCGCGCGCGAGTTGAGCAGCGAGTTGTCCCATAAATTAAACAAGTGCAGCAGGAAGTTGTAGCGGAGCCCGTGGTCGACGATCCTGCCAATGAGCAGCGACGCACGTGAGTGAGACCTCCTCGCCCATTCACTCTACGACCACCCTGCCTTGCAATCCAAACACACCATTTGCCGTGGAGCTTCGCGAAGAGACGACACGACGATGCCACCATGAAGTCCGCCAGGATCCTGACACCAGTCACAACTTCCCATCAGCGTTCTCCACTTCTCTTTCTCCAATGTGCGCGCGAACGCACCGGTTCTCCTTCACGTGGCGGTTCCATTTCTTCATGAACTCCTTCTCCTCGAGCGCCACGTCCTCGAACTCGTCCAGCAGCTTCTCGCTCTGCTTGATGATCCACTCCTCATCGACGTCGTCGTCGCTGTCGTAGTCCTTCTCGTGGTCCAGCACGACCGCCCCCGTGCGCGAGTGGAAGTACTGCCGCTGCAGCAGCGGTGCGTAGAACTCGTGCGGCTGCTCCTTCGAAAGCTCCTCGAGCTCGTCGAACTCCTGCATGCGCTCCTCGATCTTGTTCTCCTCGGGGGTCTTGGCGCTCCGAAGGTGCTTCTTCGGCGAGAAGTAGCAGTAGTGGTGCTCGATGCGGTCCATCGCGTCGTCGTTCAGGTCCATCTCGCACGCAGAAGGCGTCACGTCCGGGTTGAACTCGTTTTTCCACTCCGACTGCGCAGTTGTCACGTAGATGTGCGCCATGTTATCGTGTCCAACCTGCCATGAGCGAAGTGGTAAGCTAGTGACCTTAAGAGGAAGTCAGCAGTTCGTTTCCCAGCGTATGAGAGCGCACCGCGACTTGGAAGCGTAACCGGCTGTGCGAGCACACGAGGTGTGCCACGAGGCCGCGCAGCGAGCCCGCGTACATGTCGCACCACGAGCACGAGTAATCCGAGCGCTTCTCGCTCATTCGGCGCAGCATCGAGTGGTAGAGGAAATGGAAGTAGACGCCCGCGTTCTCGCTCTGTGACGCCGCCTTGGCGAGGTGATTGTGGTTCGGCGAGTCCACGTGGTACGTCTCGTCCTTCATCGTCGTCAAGGCACCCTTGTCCTCGGCCGACTTGACGCCAAGCTTGGCGACTGCGATCTCGTGCAGCCCCTTAATGCGCTTCGCCTTCATAGGTGGGCCCCACTGCAGGCGGAATTGCAGCTGCACAGCTGCTCGTAGTAATGCGATGGGATGCAGCACCACGTGAGCTTAAACGGTCTGTTACCAACTGGGAGCAATGAGCTAACTCACCTCCTTTCACGGTCGCCGACACCGCCGGCAGGTCGATGCAGTTGATGCCGTTGCGCCAGCGAGTGACGTCGATGCGCAGGACGTTTGCGAAGAGCGGCGCGCGACCGCAGATCGCCTGCGTGAGCAGCTCCTTCCCGAGGATCGTGCTCGGGACGGTCGCAGGCGCCGCGAACGAGAACACCTTGCTCTTCGCGAGCTCGTTCCCGGCCTCCTCGAGGTCCACGACCTGGAAGAGCAGCATGTACACGCCGACACCCGAGCGCACAAACTGCCTGCCGAGCGTTACCTCCTTGGCGCAGAACACTGGCGCATCCGTCCATCAGCTTAACTCCCTGCCTCTCTCTTCCTCCCAGTACATTCAAAGCAAGAGCGAGCGAAAGAGAGACGCACCTGGGATGAGGCTCGTAGCGAGCAGCTCGAAGCGGTTGTCCGCGAACCGCGCGCGCTTGGCCGCCAGCACGGATACGAGCAGTCCGATGCGCTGGCTCTCGCCGCGGAAGGCGCCGAGCGTCTCGGCCGTAACGCCGAACTTGAACTCACGCAGCGTGGCGCCCGTGGGCGCGAGGTCGTCGCGGAGGGCCTTCTTCTTCTGAGTCCGCGTCTGGCTCTGAGACTTGCTGGCGCTATTGGCCTTGGCCTCCGCGAGCGCCTTGCGCTTGGCCTCCCCGCGGTACTTGAGCGTGCGCGGCAGCAGCAGCGGGCTCTCGAGGTGCACGACCTCGAGGAACTTGTAGAAGGACGTGAGCGGCAGATACGTCGCGCGGAACTCGTCCTCCATCTCCTCCCGCCGCGTCTTCACTTTGCGCTCCTTGCCGCCGCCGCCGCCGCCATTGCTCTCGTCGCGCCTGCGCTTGCTGCCAGCGCCAAGCTCGTCCATCTTGGCGCTTGGCAGTTGCTTGTATATTGTGTGGCCCTATGCGGCGCAAAAACAAAGGGAATCACATTACAGACTACCTGGTCAAACCGCTCATATGGTTCGTATTTGGCACGCAGATCCCCCGTGTTAAGGAAGTGCCCACTTTATTTGCGAAGAGATCTTCAAGCGTGACGCGCCGCATGACCGTCTCCAGCAGCAGCAGCAGCAGTAGCAGCAGCGGCGGCAGCAACATGCTTCTGCTTCCGCCACCACCGCCGCCACCTGCTGCCGCCATGCGCCCGCAGCCACCACCGCCACCCGCCGCCTGCCAGGCCAGCACGAACATGCGGCTCTTCGCCGCCATCGTGTGCCGCGCGTGCCTGTACCTCGAGTTCCCGGGCTGCGACGTGCACGGCGTGCTGTATACGGAGCGTGTCCAGCACGCAGCGACTGCTGCTGCCACCGACCCGAAGGCGTGGGGGATGCACGCGAAGTGTCCCGAGTGCACGGCCGCCACGAATAACGTACGTCCGTTCCGCGACGGCTGCCGGCGCTGCAAGGGCGCCACCGCCGTGTTCATGTGGGCGGCGACGCGCGACGAAGTGGCGGCCGCGCACGCCGCCTTTCCGTCCCACACTGAAGAGCTCGAGCATACGGCGCTGGTCTGCGACGCGTGCCAGAGCGTTGTCTTCCCGCGCGCGAGAGAGGTGCTGACGCACCGCGCGGGCGACGAACCGCTCACGACTACCGGTGGCAAGCCGCTCAAGATCTCCAACTTCCAGCTCAGTATGCCTCACGTAGACGGGTGCTCGCGCAAGGGTATGCCACTCAAGCCCGTTGCCATCCAGCTGCCCAAGAGCGAGCTCAAGTTCGTGCACGAGCGCATCGACAAGTGCCCGCTCGCGCCGCGTATCCAAGGCGGCCCACAGTATCGCAAGCGGCACGTCGACGTGATCACGCAGCAGAACCACCTGAACCAAGTACGCAGCACTAATGCGGTGAGGTGTTCGCCCTGTGCTAGTACAGTATTGTAACGAGGATGAGGGTGTGGGGACGTAGATCTACCTCCGCCTGCTGACGTCGATCGTCCGGACGTTCGACGCCGACTCGCCCAACGCAGTCGATCCACTCAAAAAGGCACGTGATGTTCGGCGCTGTCGGCGTACACGTTGCAGTCAACTGTAGCTGCTGATGGGCTGGTCGCTTGCTGTCTCTGCCACGCCAGGTGCTCGCGGTGTTCGCGAAGATGGAACCACTGGCGCTCTTCCCGGACTGGTCTCCGTCGCGCGAGCTCTCAACCGTCGTCTCCACTCCTACGAGAGCACTCGCGAGCTCGGAGCTCGACAAGGACCACAGTGCACAAAAGTGCGTTCTCTACAGGCAGTGCAGGACAAGCGAAGGCGAGGAGGTCTGTTACTAATTCGGAATATGTGAGTTGCTGCAGCATTCTCGAGAGCGAACACTCTTTCTGGCGCTCTGCGCCTCCGTCGCCTCAGCGACCGCGAGAGGAGTGGCTGGTCGTGCAGTTCAGCGCGGGTGTGACGCTGTCCGCAATCACTCTAAACTGGCACCCCGACTACACTCCGAGTCGCTACTCGATAGGAGTATCATCTGACGGCAGCTCCCACGAGACAGTCGCGATTGTTGTCGACGGGGGTGCCGAGAGCCACATTGCGTTCGCAAAGGTGGGCGACTATAGTTGGTGTGATTGGAGTCGTGCTATAGTCTGAGTTACTCACGCAAGTTCGTGTTCTCTTCTCGCAGAAGCAAACGATCACCTCCGTCAAAATCACGCTACTGGCGGCCAAGTCGAGCAGTGGGTGTCATCTGCTTTGTACTGTAGCGACGACATGCCAACCGGTGCACCATCCTAACACTGTTCTGATTGTCACTCTGTGTGATTCCACCACTGCTCTGGTGTGGTGCAGGCAACACGTACGCGCTCAAATCCATGACGTGCCACGAGTCCTTGTTCCAGCACCTGTACACGCCGTCGGACGACTTGCTTCGGAACCTTCAAGAATGGCTTCTCGAAGCCTCGGTCTCGTCTTGCAACGAAGTTCGTGAGCTTGCGCTGCAGGCGCTTCAGCAGCTCGCGCTCACGTCGGGCTCGCTGTGCGGGATCCTCCAGCTCGCCACAGGTATCCTGCTGAACTCCTCGCCTTCGTCGAGAGCCAACGGCTTTAACGAGAAAGCATGGAACGAAGTGGACTTGCTCTCGGTGGCGGCGCAGCAGAATGCAGGCAGGTTCCTGCGTCAACTCTCGCTCAACATCCAGAAACTGATCATCAACAACGACCACCCGGGTGTTGGCGAGAACTCACTGCTTGAGAAGCACATCAGCCAGGAGATGGCAGCGGTGCTCGGAAGTAACGAGCATGAGCTCGCTGGTGGAGCTGACGACCCGCACGATCGGAATGCGGTGCACCCTTTCTCCGGTGATGGCGGCATTCTCGAGAGTGTGTGGTCGTCGCAGGATCAAGCGAGCTGTTTGGGCGAACAGGTGCATAAAGCTTTAGCGCTTTGTGGGGAGCGCGACGACGGCGTCAGCCCATTCTTGACGCTCTTGGCGGCGCAGTCTGCGTTCGCGAAGTGCATCAAGCGGCGATCACAGGTGCGCAGCGATGTTGCTGCTTAAGCTCTACTTTTTGGGTACGATAGTAGAGTCATCCTGCTCACTCATGCATTTGTGTAGCTCGGCATGATCTTGCTGTGCATGGTGAGCGAGCTGTCTGCGTGGCAGATGAAGCGCATGCAGCGGGCGGAGGAGCTTACCGGCAGGCGAGAGGACGAGCTCATGCAGCTCGAAGAGCCTTTCTCAATCGAAGTGCGACCCGAGTTCTTCGCTCTATCGCACCGCCTTCTGAGCTTCGTGCTGTCTCCCTGGTTGTCCGGAGGAAAACAGCAGCGCCAGGAGAGCACTCCCAAGCGATGCGAAGAAGAGAAAGAGGATCTCGAATGTCCGAGTCGCGGTGGGAACGCCGCACCTTTGGTGGACTTGTACACCGTACTGAAGCGATCATTCGCGGACTTGCGTTCGGACATCGCGGAGGAGAGCTCGAATAGCACGCGTCCGGGTCTGAGCCAGATTGAGTCTCACGAGTTCGAACAGCTCTTCTCGCCAGACGGTCTCTGTGTTGCGCTGCTTCAGGTGAGCTACTTGCGTGTCGCCTCATCTCCTTCTCGCCTGCCATGCACAAGCGCTAAACTGATTGCATGCTATGCTGGTGCAGACCATCACCTCGAACATCCGTCGATTGGTGTTGTCGCGCGTAGACCCGTCAGACATTGGGATCGAGCCAGTGAGCGGCGACTTTTTGTCCGCGCCTCCAGCGCTCGAGCCGCTGGTGTCCTCGTTGGAGCAGCTCATCTCGCTTGGCGCAAAGCGGAGCGATCCGTTTTTTGCGATTTCGCTGAAAGCTGCAGCAGCCGTAGAGGTGGGGATGGAGGCGTTCTATCCATCAGCCCAACAGCGCACGAAGCTTCTGACGTCGCGAATGGGCAAAGGAGCGACGCTGGAGGTGCAGGTGCGCTGGCCCGTGCAAGAGCGAGACCAGGAAGATCCTCGCTATGAGCGTCTCATCCTCATGCTCCAGTTCGAGTGCATCAAGCTGGGGATCAAGCACGTGATTCGCGGGAGCTGGTACTTTTTCATGCACCTGCTCATCGAAGTACCGCTGACGGAGGACACGGAAGGCATGCTGACGAACCACTTCGCGAGCTGCATCCAGAACGCCGGCTTTTCGTCGTGGCAGGTGGTGGCGGGAGCGCAGGAGATCTCGATCAACCTGCAACGCCACCTGCACTGGAACCGTGTGGAGAAGATGTCGCATGACTCTGGTGCAGGCTGGATCCGAGTGTACCCGCGAGATGTGGCGCGGTTTGACGATGTGTTGGCGGACGTCGACGCTTTCCTGGCGAGTCACGAGAGGCGCGATCCTTGTAAGCCCAGCAACAGCAGCAGCAGCAACAGCACCAGTGGTGGCGACTCCCCGTAGTAAGTTATCGTAGTCGCAGGGATGTGGCAAGTAGGTCGAGTGCTCTGCGTTGAAGTAGTCACCATAGAGGAACCGACCTACGCAAGCCGCGAATGCAAGAGCCACTTCAAAACTTATTGGGAACACTGTGAGAGCAAAGCGCACAGCGCCTCTCTTTCTCTCTTTCTCTCTTTCTCTCTCTCTCTCTCTCTCTCTCTGCTAAATACCTCGCGCGACGAGAGTCACCACAGCTTTGTCTGTCACCGAGTACGCGAAGAGCGACGTGGCCACCTTCCCGGCCACTTTCGGGGTAAACGTGACCGGGACTTCGATGAACTTGCGCGGCTCGATCGTCGTGGTCGTGTACAAGCACGAGAACGGGTCCATAAGATCCTGCAGGAAGACTGTCATAGGCGCGCTCGAGCCGTTGCAGATGTACACCGGCACTTGATGGGACTCACCGACGTTGCAGCTCCCGCACTCGACGGCGCGAGCATGGAAGTACAGCCCTCGGCGATTCCGCCTCTTGGTGTAGTAGAATGCGTCGGTCTGGGACGAAATGCGATGTCGCGAGCGGGCGATCGAGTCGGCAAGAGGGAGTGTCTCCAGAACTTCCCGAGCGATGACAAAACTCACTTCGCGCGATATCTTCTCGCCCACGACGACGGTGAACGATCCAGTCCAGCTCGCTGGGATCGGGCCGCCCCTTCCTGACGCAAAACTCTCCCCATTGCGACGCTCAAAGGGCTGCGCCAGAGGCAGCATCGTCACAGTCGCTTCAGACGCTGGCGGGATGACTCCGCTGTTGGGAGTGATCTTCAGGTACTCGTGCGAGCAGCTGATCTTAAACGGCTGCGCCTCGTCCGAGTTGTTGGTGATCTTGAGCGTGGACGAACGGGGCATCTGGACGCCATTCGTGACTTTCACGCGCTCGAACTTGACAAACGTTGGCCCGACTTCCACCTCATTGATGCACTTGCTTCGCCGCAACTCCTCCACTTGGCGGTCGCGAATGGGTGGCGTGCCGCCACGAAGCGCTTTCCCTAAGGCACCGTTAAACTCTTCAAGCGCCAGGTTTCGGCGCACGCTTGCTTCAATGAGCACTTCATACGGAGAGAACAGCGCCTTGGTCCCCACGCCGCGAAACTGGAAGATACCAGCCGCGACTCCTGCAGTCCGCGCCTTGAGCGTCACGTAGAACGCACTCGACGCCTTCGGACGCAGCTCCAAGACTGCCGGCGAGACGGAGAACTGCTGACAGCCCGTGCTCAGCGGCAAAAGCGACACGGAGATTCTTCCGACCGCTTCGCTGCCGTTGGAAAACACGATCCGCTCGGTCATCGTCTCGCCGACTGTGCAGAGAAGGCGGCGGCACCGGCGCGACAACTACATGAACAAACACATAAGATGTTACTGTTCCACACCGGCCAAACCGAAGCATCAAAGATGATGAGCAGGTAGCCAGCATACCTGGCTCGGGTTGATTGCGAGACCCTCAATTTTCTCCTCCTTCGGATGAGCAGTTTCGAGCGTTGAGTCAGTATCCTAGACTACCCTCCAATGCAGACAACCAAACCACATATCACCTACCTTCGGTCGAGACAGGATCCTCCGAGCACTAACGTCATGAGTCGGCGCGTTACTCGATGTCTCGATGTCTTCGCTAAAGGGCTCGCAGGGAAGCGTATCACTGTGCTTTCCTGGAGTTCGAGCCGACGATTTCTGCGCCGTGAGCGATTGTCTCCTTGCAGCGTACGCGTCCTCGTTCCACCGCTGTGGTTTCGTCGGAGAGGATAGCATGTCGAAGAACTCTTCATCGCTGCTGTCTGAGACAGGAGCGCCATGCAGAGTCTCTTCTCGTACTCCTGTCGTTTTTGGCGGAGTCGCTTCGTCTGCTTGGTTGCTTTCGAACCCAGCTGGCTGCTGCGTGGTACCTCCAACTCCAGACAGCCCTCTCGCTTCCATATCTGCGCTACCTGGAGCTTCGCGCGCATGCTGACGCGCTCTACTCGAGTACAGCAGCGTTTCACCAGTGTGCGCACTTGAGACGCTCGTGTCGCATTCTTCGTTGATCTGCTGAAGCTGGTTGATATTCGTCGAGACAGAGCTGAATCGCGACTCCCGAATCGCACCTACCTGCGTGGCATGCTCACTGCGGCAAGAAGGTCTGAACCCATCGCCGCGATTGTTTGACAATGGATCTGCGGTTCGCGGAGACGAGCTGCTGACTGGTTCCTCCCGGTGGTCATCTTCTGGGTCGTCCCCCCAGCTGTCGGTGGTGCGCGAGAGCGGCAGTCCAGTTTCGAGCGACAGGTCATACTCGCGCACTATGTCGTGCACGGTTGCCGGTGTTCTGTGGTCGCGGCGAGTGCCGGAAGGTACGCTACGCGGAGTCGCGATGAGCGCGTCGATCTCGTGCAGCGCATCCACGATGACCCCCGGGCCTCTTTGCATCGCCCGAACGGACTCAGGCAGCTCGTCTTCTGATTCTTCTGAGTCGAGCATCGCCAGCCTCTGGTCATTGGGTCGCTTCGTGCCATTTCGAGCCGCGTTCGTGTGGACCGGTGAATTCGCCAGCTCAGTGGAATCTTCCTCCGGCAATGCGGTTGGATTGCGACTTCCGGCGCGGTTCTTCTCCTGCGTGTAGGAGAAAGAAGAAAGAAACCCTCAGCATCCCATAAGAGAACTTTTCCGTCAAGAACTTCTGCCGCACCTGGAGGTACTTGAGCGAGTTTGGCGTGAACGCCTGGCGCGTGCAGTCGAAGTGGACCTCGAAGCCCGACGACAGCGCCGTGTTCTGTGCGCACGAGCGGTGGAATCAGATGTCAGCAGTCGCAGATAGGAAGGGAAAGCGACGTGAAAAAAACTCCAGGATGTTCACCGTGTCTGAGGATGCAAGACTCGCGTATTGCCGTGTGTTTGCAGCCAGCGCCGCCTCCCGCCGGTCGTCTGCTGCTTCCAGCTCTGATTCTGATTCTGCATCCTCAGCACTGGGGTTGCGCTTCTCCTGCACCACATTCACGTTGCGCAGTTAAGAACCCGAGTAGTGCTGGCTCCCATACTAACCGCAAGCAGGAGGAAAGGACGGGAAACGCACGCTCTCGAGCGCGAACTCGACGTGCTCCAAGTTGCGCGAGCGCCGCTCGAAGAAGTCGCTCGGGCGGCTCTCGTCCGCCTCCCACTGCTGCTGCGCGACCTCTAGCGCGAAGCTGTCGTCTCCTCCGATTTGGTTCTCCTCGAGATACGTCGCTGCGCTCTCCCGTGCCAGTCAGTTCGCCAATTACTACAAGCGTCCGCGCGTGCTGCACTTTCTCCGAACGCACCAGCGTCCACGAACTCGTCGCTCGCGACCGACTGCGCGAGCGCCGACTGCGCGAGCGCCGCTGCGCCGGCTGGCGCCGCTCCGAAGGCGAACGGGTCGTCGTCGTCGCCGCCTTCGGCGCGAGCAGCAGTCGACGCGACGTGGGACGTGCCGTCGTCACGCGGCGCCAGCGCGCGCTCGAAGCCGCCGGAGGAGGCGGCGGCGCTCGCGGGCGACGCGAACAGCCCGTCCGACGCGCGCGCCTGCCGATTGCGCAATCGCTCCTGCTGCAGCGCCTCGTAGCGCTGCAGGTACGGCTGCATGGCTGCTCCTGCTGCTGGGCGGCAGGTTCGCGCGAGCGCGCGCGAGAAATTCAAATAATGAGCGACTTCGGGAGTCGTCGAAAACCTAGCAGAACATATTTTCGAAAATATGAACCGGTATTTCGAGATCCTGGACAGCACGCAAATACTGGGGAATAGCCTGCCGGATTCAGTCATCTACACGACTAGCCGCGTTGAAGGCAGCTCGCTGTCTCTTTGCTACTCGTCACATTCCAGCTCCCCCCTCTGACCCTCTCTATCTCTGCTACCCTCGCACCTGCCGCCCACGACGATGAGCACACTCGTGACCGTCGCGACGTGCAACCTGAACCAGTGGGCGCTGGACTTCGACGGCAACCTCGAGCGCATCGTCGCGTCGATCCGCGAGGCCAAGGCGCGCGGCGCTAAGTACCGCGTTGGCCCCGAGCTCGAGGTGAGCGGGTATGGCTGCGAGGACCACTTCCTGGAGCAGGACACGTTCCTGCACTGCTGGGAGTCCATGGAGACGCTGCTCAAGAGTGACGTGACCGACGGCATCCTCTGCGACATCGGCATGCCCGTGATGCACAACGGCGTGCGCTACAACTGCCGCGTGTACGTGCTTGACCGGCGCCTGCTCTTCATCCGCCCCAAGCTCTTCCACGCCGACGACGGCAACTACCGCGAGACGCGCTGGTTCACCTCGTGGAAGACGAGCGCGCGCCGCGGGCTCGAGGACCACGTGCTTCCGCCCGCGATCCAGCGCGCCACTGGCCAAGTGCGCGTGCCCTTCGGCGCCGGCGCGATCGCCACGCTCGACACGTGCTGCTCGTCCGAGACGTGCGAGGAACTCTTTACGCCTGACAGTCCGCACATCAACCTTGGACTCGCGGGCGTCGAGATCATTGGGAACGGCTCCGGCTCGCACCACCAGCTGCGCAAGCTCGATCAGCGCATGGACCTCATCCGCGGCGCGGCCACCAAGAGCGGCGGCGTCTACCTGTACGCGAACCAGCAGGGTTGCGACGGTGGTCGCCTCTACTACGACGGCTGCGCGGTTATCGTCGTGAACGGCCAGGTCGTCGCGCAGGGCTCGCAGTTCTCCGTCTCGGACGTCGAGGTCGTCACGGCGACCGTGGACCTCGACGACGTGCGCTCGTACCGCGGGTCCGTGAGCAGCCGCAGCGAGCAGGCGAGCTCGCTGGACACGGTCATCCCCAAGGTCAACGTGGACTTTAGCCTCTGCCACAGCGACGACACCTTCCTCGTCACGACCCCGCCCATCGACGTGCACTACCACGTGCCGGAAGAGGAAATCGCACTCGGCCCTGCGTGCTGGATGTGGGACTACCTGCGCCGCAGCGGAGGCAGCGGCTTCTTCCTCCCGCTCTCGGGTGGCGCTGACTCGTCCTCGGTCGCGTGCATTGTCGGCGTGATGTGTCACTTGGTCGTCGACGCCGCGAACGCAGGCGACGCGCGCGTTATCCAGGACGTACAGCGCATCACCGGCACGGCTGGCGAGCCGTACGTGCCGCTGACTGCGCAAGAGCTGGCGGCCCACATCCTGCACACGACGTACATGGGGACGAAGAACAGCTCGGCGGCCACGAAGAACCGTGCGGCGAACCTCGCGAAGGAGATCGGGTGCTACCACCTGAGCATGGGGATGGACATGATGGTGGACGCAGTCGTCAAGACGTTTGAGGTCCTGACGGGCAAGAGCCCGCGTTTCCTGTCGCATGGCGGCACCATCCAGCAGGACCTTGCGCTCCAAAACATCCAGGCGCGGCTGCGCATGGTCATGTCGTACTTGCTGGCGCAGCTTCTGCCGTGGGTGCGCGCCAAGAACGGCTTCTTGCTCGTGCTGAGTTCGGCGAATGTGGACGAAGCGCTGCGCGGGTACATGACCAAGTACGACTGCAGCAGCGGTGACCTGAACCCGATCGGCGCGGTGTCCAAGGGTGACCTGAAGAAGCTGCTGCGCTGGGGAGCGACCCGGTACAACTACCCGACGCTGCAGACGGTGGTGGAGGCGCCGCCGACCGCAGAGTTGCGGCCCACGGCCGACAGTGCGGGCGAAGACGCGGACCACTCGCAGCTCGACGAGGAAGACATGGGCATGTCGTACGAGGAGCTCGGCTGGTTCGGCCGGCTGCGCAAGATCGACCGGTGCGGCCCCGTCGGCATGTTCAAGAAGCTGACGCATATCTGGGGCCACCTCGCGCCGACTGCGGTCGCGGAGAAGGTCAAGCGCTTCTTCTTCTACTACTCGGTCAACCGCCACAAGATGACGACGCTGACGCCGTCGTACCACGCGGAGAACTACTCGCCGGACGACAACCGCTTCGACCTGCGCCCGTTCCTGTACAACGTGCGCTGGACGCGCCAGTTCCGCTCCATCGACACACTTGCGGCCCAGCTCGAGGACAAGAAGAAGAAAGACGAGTAAGCACTTTTTTTCTGCACCAGCTACGTGCGCGTATCCACGTAGCAGCCGTCTCTACAAGTGCAAACGTGACGCAGTGATCTTCATCTCCATTGAAGCTAGTAAAGCCGCGATTCATTTTCGCGCTTTAGACCATTCCTCATCGCTTGGTCCTCCTTTTCACACGTACTGCAATCGGTCCGGCTCGAGGCGGTCGATCTCCTCGAGCTGCACCACGAGATCCTCGCCTTCGCGCGGAATCCACAACCGCGGCCGCCGCAACAGCATGTCGACGGCTTCGGTGCAAAAGATGCTCTGCCGCAGCACTGAGCGCTCGACCGACTTCTGCATGGTGCGGGCGAGCTGCTCGAGAGACGTCTTGAACACGGTCTGCCGCCGCTTCCGCCGATTGTGTAGCATGGCAAGGCGTTTGACCTCGTCCTCGTTGCGGCCGTTCTGCTGCTTGATCGGGAACCAGTGGGCGCGTTCCCAGATCGCCAGTGCGTTGTCCTTGAGAAACGATTCCTGCGCCTTGATCAGCTCAGCCACTGACTCAGTCGTGGATGTCGTCACGATCTGCGGCCAGTTTTCTGGTATGGACCGCCACGGCTTGAGCGCGAGCAAGCGCTCCATCTCGTCCACGGGGATGAAGACGTTGTAGATATCCCAAAAACTGCCACTTGAGCCATTGCCGTTGCTGTTGCTGGTGTTCGTGGTAGTGGCATTGTTGTTGCTACCACCGAGGTTGTTGCTCTTGGTCCCATTGTTGTTGTTGTTGTTGTTGTTGTCTAATGTGAATCACGAGTATCAGCACCGGCACGCAATCGTTTCATGCTTGCAGGAGCAACGACATACCTCCTATCCTGCCCTCCAGCACTCGGTGGGCTGATGCGGCAGCTTTCTTGAGTGGCGGAAGGTCGACGGCTGCAGAAGCGAACCAGCGTCAGTTCGAGTACACTTTACTCTCGCTTTAAGCTGCCACACACACAGTCAGCACTCCGATACGTTGCAAGCACGCACCGGGCTTCGCGTCGCGCTTGAGTCCGCGGAGGTGCTGGTGCTGGGAGCGCTGCTGGACGAGTTTGTCGCGGCGCGTGCGCGCCCGGGCCGAGTTCTTGATGATCATCTGGTGCGGCAGGGGCTCGAGATTGTCGTTCTGCAGCAAATAGTCCTCGAAGATCCCGGCGAGCAGGTCGGGCGAGTCTTTGCGGTCGAAATCGAAGTTGGCGGCAAGCCAGCGCTTGCAGTGGCCGACCTGGAACTTTTGTACGAACTCGACCTCATTCAGGCGCATCTTAAGCGCGTGCTTCTCGGCCGCAACGCGCTCGAGCGCGTCCTCGAGTGCCTCAATTTCGTCGCGGAGGTCGGCGACGAGTTCGGCCGAGTCGGAGGTGCTCGTACTGTTGTTGTCGATTTTAGGACCGGGATGATTTTGAGAAGAAGTTGGTCGTTCTTCGACTTGGCGCTTGGGCGGCGGGACTTCGTCCTCCTCAGAGGAGCCCGAGCCCGTGAGGTCGAGGACGGAGACCCGGCGGTGCAGCTGCAGGCGCTCGGGCGCCTCGCGCGGCTCCCAGGAGCTGCTCATGTCGAGTGGCGCTTGATCGGGTTCCTGGTTTGGTCGTTCCCCTTGTGGGGTATTGGAGTCGAGACTTTGAGAGGACTTGGTGATGAGGTTTGTGTGTGTGTGTTCCAAGCTGAGGTACACAGTTTGGGGTCTTTATTGAGGCACTTGTAGTTAAATTAGGGACGTGGAGGGATACAATCCTGCGGAAATCGATTCGAATAGGCTCAATCAACCCAAGCAAACCTGGAAGTTTGATACCAGGTGACAACAAGAATCCTCCTCTGCGGCTGTGTTTATAAGCAAGACGTGCAAGCACACGACACGGCGAGACCCCACAGTTAGAAACTAGGCGTGAAACTGGAGGTTTCGCTGGCTTGCAAAAGCGGTTCGAAGAGAATCATAGCTGCATTAGTTGAATCAGGATCAACCGCCTGAGCTCGACCATGCACACTAATCCGGATCCTCGCTCTGTGAACAGTGTTGTTTGTTGTTCTCCTCGACGAACCTCTTCCGTTCGCAGCCACTCATTCGCTTTCTTGCGCTGCGTTCGCCTTCCGCGTCACGACCATCTCGCTTCGGCGTTCGAAAGCATCAGTTTGAAGTAGATCCGATCACATCCTTACGAAATCCCTGGGGGACTTTGAGAATTGAGACGAACTCGGAATCGATCCTCATCAGTTCTTGCGTCCTCTGCTACATCTTCAGTCCGATCCGATTCGATTCCGTCCGCACGAACGCTCTTGACGTTCTCAACTACGGCTCTGCCCACACTCCCGCTTCAAACGTCATCTTATATTTCGCCAAACATCAACTGAGAGTACCGAAACATGGTACTGCCGACAACCATCGCATGCGTGAGCTCCGTGCTATTCGCACATCTGTGGCTCCAGTGTCGTCGCCGCCGCATTCGCCGGGTCTCCTTTCATGCTGGCAGCAGCTGCTGGTGCTGTTCCTGGTGTCTGTGGAGCTACGGCTGTCACTGCCGGAGTAGATGCCGGTGGCGGTGATGAAGACGCTGCAGGGCTCGTCCCGCCACTGCTGCATTTAGCGGCAATGACAGCGAACACCTGCTTGACGTTCACTCCGCCGAGCATGTCGATCGGACAATCCGGGATGTCCATCTTTTGCAGCGCACTGAGGAGCGAAGTACACGGGCTAGCGGCGCAAAACTTGGTGAGCTGCGCGTCTGTGGGAGGGTCCACAGGCGGCAGCATCTCGTATCCCGTAGCTGCGATGCACGCTTTCACATCGGCGCTGCTTTGGAGCGGCTGCATCGAGAATATCTTGACGAGATCGCAGGAGGTGGCTGAGGTGGTTGTCGAAGCGAGCAGGACAGCGAATGCGGTGGCGACCAGCACTCGCATCGTGTGCATCCGCGAGTGCGAGAGCGCGACGAGGGATGAACAGGACTTGGATCTTTCGGGAATGAGGCGATCTCGTCGCTAGTGCGGATGTGTAAGTGGCAGCGAACATTTGTGATGGTGGTGGTGAAGTAAAGGCGGTGAGCGCGCAAACGGAAGAGGACCGGAACTCGTAGCGTCGCCCCTATGCGAACGAGCAGGCAGTAGGCAGTCAAGAAAGCCCACTTAAGCTGGAGTATCGACCAGATGGTGGGTACCCCTGCGACTGACTGACTTACTGAGCTGGCACCACAACAAAGAGATGAGCGCGAGGTCTGTCGTCGATGGGGCGGCAGCGTTGCCATGAGAACGACAGCGCAAGTAGAGCGCCAATGTATCGATCGTCATTACCTCTCGTGACCCTCGCATCACGCAAGTGTCGCCTTCCTCCTGCTGACACGCGCCACCTTCACAGCCACGTGAACCCCCGGAGCAAAACGCATGGAAACAGTTCCTGTCTTGCTCTATTGGTTACTGGCATCGTCGACCGACATGGTTCCTCCTCGCGGCGCGCTAAATACTCAGACCGACGGCTTCCGCAACAGCTGCACCTGAAGCCGATGTCGTTCCTCGCTTGCTTGGTTGCGCGCGTGCGTTGCGTACTCGTCATGGCCTTGGATCTGGATCAATCCTCTCGCTTGTTTCGCTCCCACTCGGTAAATAGTTGGCCGACAAAGTACACGGATACCTGGACACCTCGCCTCGCGCGCAGCCGACGCACCCCTATTTCCACTTGGACCAACTTCGGTTGCTCTCTCGTTCTTTCATTCGCTCGTTTGCTCGCTTCTTACGGCATTCTCCCACGCCCGCGCTTACGTAAAGCTCAGCAGCTCCCGCAGCAACTGCTCGTCCTCTTTCTTCACAAACCGCCCCTTCACTCGCAGCCGCGAGTCTGCAAAATTCTTTCGCACGTCATACTTGACCTCTTTCCGCCACACGCGCTTTTGTCGCTTGTCCAGGAACTTCTCGATTCGCTTCCGCCGCGAGTCCGGCGAGTACGCGCCGACGAAGCTCTGCTTCTGCCCGGACTTGTCCTTCGAGTCCATGTTTGTGCCGAATGTGCGGGACGCGGACGCAGACGGCGAGGCGCCGGGAATGCCGATCGGCCGCGACGTGGCGGACGAAGTTGTCGGGGACGCCGCCGCTGCCGCTGACGCGGACGACGCGCTCTCCGAACTCGCCCCCTTGCCCTCGCTCTTGACCCCAGGCTCCGCCTTCACCTGGTTTTCAAGAAAGTCTTCCGCGAAGCTGAACGTCGCCGGCGGCGTGATGCCGAGCCCCATCGACGGCAGTGAGTTGGGCAGAGACGTGCCCAGCGATCCGCTGTAGAAGTCGCCGTCCAAAATGTCATCCCGCGACGACACGTCGGCGAACGCTGAGTCAAAGCCCAGCTCGTCCCACTCGTCCAGCGACTGGCTCCTCGTGGAGGATGAATATTGCTGTAGATAGATTGAAAAGTAAGTTGACTGACCCGCAAATGGGCGGACTAATGCACAGAGCTGCACTTCCGCACCTCGTCTTTCGGGGTGTCGCCGAGTGACCCGACGTTCAAGAAGCCGAGGTCGAGGTCGTCGAGGAGGTCGATGGACGACTTGCGATTCAGCGCGCCACTGTCGAGCATCGCCTCGAGCGTACTCGAGTCGCCGGCATCAAACTTCTCGAGGGCCTTTTGCAGCGCTTCGTCGCCGCTGATAATCAGATCCTGCACCATTTATCAGATGTGTGAGCGATCTGAGTCCATTAACTAACTAACAGGAGCGCGCAACGAGGCCAGATGCCAACAGGAACGAATGCACGCACCTTGAGCACGCCTTTCTGATACCTGTCGATGACACCGCGCTCCTCGAGATCCGAGGCACTGAGCAGGCGGCTGGAAATGCTGCCGCTGCGGTTGCGCTTGGTCATGGGCATCGTGAGGCTGCCGGGCGAGAACGCCGGCGGCGTGTGCGAGATCATCCCGAGGAAGTCGTCGGCACCCCAGCCGATGCTGTCCTTGCGCGGGATGCTGCTGGGGCCGCCGCCGCTGCTACTGCTGCTGCTGCCCGCGAGCATGGACGAGAGTGCGTCGTGCTGCTTCTCCTTCTTGATCGACACGGGCATTGTCGGTGGCAGTGGCGTCTTCTTCGCCGCGGGACTCGTCATCCTGTGTGTGTGTGTCTGTATCGATGTATATGGAGCTCTTGGGAGGGAGCGAGTGTGAACCCAGGCAAGCAGCTGTAGAGCATAGGCGTGTCGGTTATGGAGAGAAAGAGAGCGAAAGAGAGAGAGAGAGAGAGAGAGAGAGAGAACGAGGCGGCGGCGTCAGCGAGCGCACTCCCCCTCACACGCGCGCAGGCAGAGGTGCGCAGCAGACAGGCAGGCGCCCTCCACGTACACAGGCAGCGCGCCCTCAATCGAGCTCCGCTCTTCCTCGCTTTCTTTCCGGTTTGAACCGGAATTTTACGCATGGTAATTTTTAGGGTTGGACGTGGTGTGGACCACCTCAACACAAGGTTTTTCAAAAGCAAAAAAACCTCGAAATGACACATTTGGGCACCGATCACAAATCTGCACCCTATCATTCTGAAACATTCAAAAGCTCGTCCGCCATCCGAGGCTCCTTGGCTGCTACCAAGGTCAAGGTGGAACTCTGCTTGGCTCAGTCAGGACGAGCGTGCTTGCCTGCGTGCCACGCCGTCGCTCTCGACGCACCGCTTACGACTCACGAGCTCAAAACTGAACGCTCCTTTGTTCCGATCCTGTTTCGCGACAGACACACTGCTGCAATCCTCCTGTGACATGCGCCGGTGGTCATCAGCACGTCGAGCATGCTCACTCGACTCGACGCGACTTGGCTCGCTTTCTGCAGTGCCGACGTTCCTGTCCGGCAACTTCAGTCACACGACTCAAATGCGGCCTGGAGTACGAACGAGCTCGAGACAACGGCGGATGACTCGCGATGCCAGACCCAAAATGGCGCTCTATGGTCGGGCAGGTCGTCGTCCGATCGCAGTGCTGCGTTGCGAGCGGCGAGCTGCGATCTTCACGCGAAGCGGTGCGCGCTCCCGTCCAGTCGTTCTCGTCCCGACGTCCCTTTTGCCCCCTTCCTTCCTCCCACACAGCTTCCCGCTCCAACCCGACGTCAGACTGTGATCGAGAGGGGCATCAATATCATTCGCATGATCCAATGCGACCAAAGCCAAACACGTAAATCTTGCGCAGGCTGGCTTTGTCGGCGCCACTGTGCGTCAGAATGGTCTGCGTGCAGAGAGAGAGTTTGAACGCGCAAAGTGGATCATGTAGCGGGAGATGCGAAGAAGCTGTTTGCACAACGCTTAGCATGTCACGTTTGTTGAGCAAACCTGCGCAGTATCATAAGGCAACTTGTCGTACCTAGCTGCGCACACCGGTCGACCGGATAACGGCGCGAGCACTTGCGTAATAGCCCGATTCTCCGCGGCTAGAATGCTGAGATGCGTAAGCCCCCGAAAGAGTGCCCGAAAGAGTGACCGAGCCAAAGAAGTGTCGACGAGCTCCCATCCAGTCGAGCTTGCATCCACCAAGGAGCAAACCACCGAAGAAGCGGATGGCGACCACTGCCGCCGCCGCGAGCCCCATGGCGCGTTCCACCAGCTCCGCCGTCGCGGCCGCCGTCACCGCCGCACCTGCCGTCGCCGCGCTCACAGCCTCCAAGGACGCCAAGCCGGCGAGCATCAGCAAGTCGAAGCTCAGCTACCGACACTTCGCCGGTGGCGCGCTCGGCGGCATGACGGCCGCGGTGATCACGTCACCGCTCGAGGTCGTCAAGACGCGGCTGCAGATCAAGGGCGCGAGGTTTGTCGCTTGCGCGTGCACTGCTACTGCGCGCGCGCTGGACGAAGCTGGAAGCTAACGGTCATGCGCTCACTCTTGTCGCAGTGCGTCGCTTGGGAACGTGCAGTCGCTCTCGACCTTCGCGGTCATGCGCTCGATCCGCAACACAGGTACGCTGCCTTTGGCTGCATCTCTCGGCACTTGTACAAGGTTTGCAACGTTGAGCTCACCTCGGTGCAACGCTGTGCTTGTATGCGCAATCAGAGTCCGTGTTCGGGCTGTGGCGAGGTATTACGCCGACGCTCATCGGCGTGATCCCGGCGCGGGCGATCTACTTCGGCGCCTACTCGACCTTCAAGGAGGCGCTGAAGAACCGCAACCTCGAGGGCCGCGTGTTCAACTTCCTCGCTGCGGCAGGCGCGGGCTCCATCTCTGCGACGCTCACGTGCCCCATCTGGGTGATCAAGACGCGACTGCAACTCATGCCCGCGCACTCGGACCTCGTGGCGCCTCGCCAGAATGTGCTTTCGCTTGGCTTCGCGAACAACATGTCGCGATCCATGACGACGGCCGGCAGACCCGCGACGGCGCAGTTCTCGAGCATCAGCCACCTGGCGATGGACATGTATCGAAAGGAAGGTCCGCGCGCGTTCTTCCGAGGGCTGTCGGCGTCGTACTGGGGAATCTCGGAGAGCGCGATCCAGTTCGCGCTGTACGAAGAGGTGAAGCAGTACATCGAGGAGCCGACGCCCGCCAAGTACTTTCTGGCGGCCGGTGGCTGCAAACTCGTGGCGGCGGCGCTGACGTATCCGCATGAGGTGGTGCGCACTCGGATGCGCGATCAGCGTGCGCCGCTCGGCTCGAAGGAGCTCAAGTACGTTTTTGGGCCATTCATTGGCAACAGTTCGGTCGAGTGGAATGGATGCACGCTGACGAAGTTGTTGCTTTTCTGGTGGACGCAGGTACAAGAGCATGATCCAGTCGCTGCGCACGATCTTCAAGGAAGAAGGCGCCCGCGGCCTCTACGGTGGCATGCCGGCCCACCTGATGCGCGTGGTGCCGAACGCTGCGATCATGTTCCTCGTCGTCGAGATGGTCACTGCGACAGATGAGTGAAGTGAGGGATTGTCAGGCAAGGGTTTGACATGCCCACCATTTTATTTTTTTCCACACATTTTTAGACTCATAATACCCCTCATGTTCTTATACACTTGCATTCGACATCAGAAGAGTCTTTCGTATCGTTCAAATCGACTTGTATTCGACAAGTTCGCTGCAAACCGCTTTTGTTCCACTATACTGAATCCAAGTCTCTATTTCGTTGAGCAGTACCGTTCACGCTCGCTCATATCCGATCGTTCGTATCCAGTAGATAAGAAAAGAAACTTGCTTAAGCTACTCGAGCAGCTTCGGTCATTCGCCCAAGAGCTCGCCCGCCCGCCCGCCCGCCCGCCCGC